>WURS02000018.1:582669-601505 GCA_011762765.2 Rhinocypha anisoptera
GTAGCTCTCTCTCTCGCTCTTGGAATGTCTCGGCTAAGATACATGCAACACGATTGTTGATTGGTTCGAGTTTTGGGCCGGCGGCCCTCATCTTTCGTTGGTCAAGGTATAGAAGCTTTCATTTCACATGATAGCATTCTGATGACATCCATCAAAAATAAGTAATGTAATTTAATTTTAAAACATATTGATTCATTTAATTGGTTAAACAAATTTCTCTGCAAAAAATCAATCTTTAGATAGATTCCTACCCTTTCTGGGAAAAAATCTGACCAAAGAACCTGATAACTTAGTAATATTCTATTCTCATTTTTTAATTTTTTTTAGACCAAGCCTTAAGCTTAAAACCTTAGTTTTATAGTTTACTAGAGCCCTAGTAAATTTTTGTTTTATTGTTGCAAATTCTAAGATTGTTTAAGCCAAATATCAATTTAAAATATAAAAGCACTTTCCTGCTAAGATATTTAGTTAGAACCTCTGTCTCAACTTAACCTGAAATCATGATATCTAAAAGTTTTTAGAAGAAAGGGTAATTTAAAATCAAAGACACTTGGTTCACACTCTCTACCAGATTTAAAACCAAATAAGAAAAGTTTCATTAATAGAATCTTGATGGATTAATTGATAATCTCATACCCTGCATAAAATTAAGATACATCTGCTATGTAACTATATAAAATTGAAAAATTTGTATATTTCCACAAAATAAATTATTTTTAAATTAAGTTTTCAATTCTAAATTGCTATATTATGGAATTCCACCATTTTATGGCCTCCTCAGTGAATAATACTTTGCCATAACTCAAAAAAAAACAATAGCATCAAGCTATTGGAAAAACTGCAAAGAGAATTATTAGTAGTATCTTTTTCTGGCATGCTACCATAAAACCACCTTTCATCAACAAATATTGTATAATCCAGAAGAAAAACTATGTAAAATTATACAGTCATGTAGTAAAACTAGTGAATTACCTTGACTTTTTAAAAATAAACTCTATTAATGTAATTGCTACTGAGTTGACAATCTAATTAATGATACTTAAAAATGAATCACAGAAAATTTGTTTTTTTTTACACAATGCTTTGAAAATATATACCAAGTTTCAATAGAGCCTAGGGCACACAAAACATGACCATGCAAACTCAGAATTCCCCTGAAAGGGTAAGTCTCAACAGTCCAGAAGTGCTTTAATGGGTACCCATGAGGACCACTACTGCCACACTAACATATGCACATTCACAGTTCCACAACATCATGTTAAAATGACCCCTATGAGGCCTAATATTTGCAACAATGTCTGTAGCTGAGTGTAGATCTTATTTAAAGTTCTTTGCAAGTACTTAAGTCTTTTATCAATTTATTGATTTAACTAAAATAGTTCTAACTACTATACCTACAGAATTTCAAAAAACAACTTCAGTCCGTTCTTTATTAGAGTTATGTGCATTTATTAACATATGAATAAGCTATGGGCCATTTAAAGAAAATGTCATAATATTCATTGCATACACAGTCTTACCAAAATTATTATCTGTAATTACATGCCACATCAAAAATCAAAGTACATTTTTCCTCATCTTTCAGTAGTATCAAAAAAGTATTATGATTAGCAGTCAACTCAATGCCAAGGATGACAAAAATAGCAGCGTAAAGCAGTTTGTTAACTGGCTGGATTATTCAGCACATTAAGTAGAAGAATTCTTGTAATGTATTATGCTGCATGCTAACGGTTTAAGATGTCACCTCAGAGGTGCAGAACTGTGAATGCATATTAGCGTACGTGCAACTCTCACACCTCACACAAGGCACAGCCCCCTACCACCCTCCTCCACCCCTATGCCCATACACCAAATGCAGTCTACCCCAGAGCAACCACAACTCGGTGTCAGGAGAAGACTATGCTTAGAGATATGGGCAAACAGGTAACTGGACAGTTGTTCAGCATTTTTTACAATTCTTTGAAAGGACTTTTGAGAAATTGTTAACTTATAAAGTGCTTGATTTTGCAAGCAAAAATTTTACCACTTCTCAGACGCTATTATCCCAAGAAAAATAAGTGACTTTAGCAGCAATATGACACCTCTGCAGGATGATTAAGTTGGGGTCATAGTAAGTATAGTTCTAGGAATTGCTAAAATAAAAATTCAGGAGATGCATTACAAACTTTGCAGTATTAAATAAAAGTCAAATGAATGATGTTATATACAGTGAGTTTATCATTATCACTGCCATGAGTAATTAATAGTTATAAAATTGCATTCTAATTATATTAAACACACTTAAGAAATGTTTCAGTGCAATTCACTCCTTAAGATTAATAAAAAAACAACACTACAATTTCACATAATTTTAATATGAATACTACCAGGTTTCACTGTAGCACAGCATCTTCAGATGACTATTACAGGTGTCCAAACAAGGTCATATTCTTATTAAATTGTGTTATGTGGAATTGCTAAGTTGCTTTTATTAGCCTTTTACAATTAAAGAATTCCATCAAGTGAATAAAATTCACTGAGGAGGTCATCACCAATTGGAATTCCATAATGACTCAAAATATAGGTATTAACTTAGATGTATTTCTACAGAAAAATATAAATGACCAGTTTCAATGATAATTGCCATCACCAGATGATGACGGTTATCATCAAAACCGGTCATGTTTATATTTTTCTGTGGAAATACATCTAAGATAATAGTATCTATATTTTGTGTTCAACAAGTGAAGCCTGAAACAATATCTTACAATTCACTCCTAAGCAATTCATTTGAACTATCACTATGCACACATAAACAAAAGCCTACTCATCTACCAAAGAGGACCTGAACACTCAATGCATCATTATAAGGGTTGTTATATATGTACATTATAGCTATGACTCCACCAATACTTTTCCTGTATCATTGGGTTCTCTAACTTCAATTTAAATAAATCTGCAATACTGTCCCTAAAAGTCATAGCTAATAACTGAAAACCTTGAGCAAAACAGTAGTCCCAATGAGAACAGGTATGAGTGTTTTAAGATTTGTATAATATATCCATCACATGAATGAAAACTAACCATAAAAAATTATACAAGTTCACCATGATTGAAATCCATATCTTCTAACATACATAGAAAATTTATACATGAAGAATAAAATGTAAAAAATTCCAAATGTTTGTCTGCATATTCTATTCATGGTGGCCATTCATTCATTATGGTGAACAAATACAAGTTGAAGCAGAAATAACTCTAGGAATTAATAATTACCACAACCTTGATCAGACATTAGTGGCAAAGATGACTTTTCTAAACCTGTCTGCTAGGAGGATTAAACACAGTCCTACTCAGGAACATTGGCCAAAATAACCCAGCACCACAATCAGGGAAGGAGGCTAACACAGGGTCCAGGAACTAATTCATTTAAATTCTGTATTGACTCATTAACCTAAATGACCACAAAACTTTTATCCAGTACCAAAATCAATAAGAGCTAATGCCTTTAATTGAACTCACAACATAGTTTATCTCAAGTCTGCTAAAGCTGACCTGTTTTGATTGATCTGATTGATTTATTATATGGGCCTCTAAGAACTTGAGAATAAGAGAATAAACATGATTGGCTCCCAAAGTATCCAAATAAACTAGTATTAAAAGTAATAAGTATTCCCTCATCCCAAGAGACTCATCTCTTGAGTTCCATATCTCAGTGTTTGGGAACCCATGCAGGATGAAACAGTTTTACTGATATATACCGTATTTACCTGAAAATAAAATGAGGCCTCAATAATAAATTTTTGGCTCAAAAATAAAATTTAGCCTCAGAAAAACATGGGGATGCCCTACATTTGAGTCATCTTATAATCAGGTAAGTAGAGTATTTAAGCATTTATTATATATTTTTGTAATACTGTAATTGCCTGAAAATAAAATGAGAATTTTTTCCAAATTCACCCTCAGAAAAATGTGGGGTCATCTTATAATTGGGTAAATAAGGTACCAACAAATGTTGATACTGCCAATAATGTTGGGCTTTGACTAGTCTAATGCTACTGGAAAAACACTACCCTAAAAGTGGTAACACAAGTGTGACAAATGGCTACACAGCCTATGTAGCCACTACCTCTAGGATGGATGATCCGGCATTTCAAAATTTAATTAAAAAGTGAAGGCATATGAAAGGATTTACTACTTCGTGTGCATCAGGTTATCTCATAAGGAAGGGAGTGAGAGTAGTAAAAAGGAGAAGGGTATTCTTCTTACTGTAAGATGATGAAAGGAGTATTTGCACCACTCCATTAGGGGTCTTAAAGTGAGTCAAAATTTAGTAGTAACAGTGAGCACAATGGGTCCCTTTCCATCCATTTTCATATCTATGCCTACAGACATACAAAATATTGTGATTTTCATCCAGCATGTTTCCTTGTAATATCTGGTAGTGGCATGGCTTTGTGGAACCAAGACATTTTTTAATGTAACACTCTGTTATCCCACACACATTTTATTGACGTGCAACCCATATTTTAATGTCAAGCATTATTTTGAAAAAGATTACTTTGAAGCAGGAAATGCTGTGTGACTTTTCTCTAGAAATGTTTTTAGTTTTGTCTGAACTAATCAATGATTGTGAGACATTTTAAAGTAGCTCAAGAAATACCTAAACATGTTATCTAACAGCATTAGAGGGTGTATAAATTGGATTTTTTTACATAATATACAATATTCTTCACCCCAAGATTAAATATAGACACTTCACTACCATGTAAGTTGATTTGGGAAAAAGGCAAATGTTTACCATATTAAACATATGTAAGCCTCATAATGACTACAAAGATTTTAAAAAACATCAAAAATACTAATACCATATTAAAGGCACATCATCAACAATTGTCCAGTCTTATTTAGCATCACCAATAGTAAAATATAACCTGTGCTAGTGCCTATGAATGGGATTCCAGCATAGCTTCTAATGCTATAAAATTCTGAGTAACAATTGTAATATAATTTCGGTTCATTATATTATATTAAATATGCTGCCACAAGATGAGTAACATTGAAAACTTAAGTATGGTTTTGAAAAACACTATTTTTATATCTACAATCAGACATGATGAATGTTTCATGCTGAGGTTCATCTGGGAGAAAGCAAATTTAGACATACAAAACATTTACCATAAATGACTGAATATAGGCCTCCTCCAATTATAAGCCCTTCCCCAACTTTCAAGTCTCACTTTTGGAAAAAATTAACATCTACTATTATCATCATCTTTCTCGGGTAAATCACACTTTTTGAGTTCAAAAATAGAATATGTACCTGAATTCGGTATTTACTAGTTAAACTTGAAATTTTTAAATATCTTAGCTAGAGAATTAAACTAACTGTATTGAACTTTTACAAATTTTTAATGATGTTGAACCTTCACATACTTTTAAAATTGTCTTATTTTCTAGGAAATACATTATCATTTTCCTTCTTAATGTAATTCACAACAACTAAATATGATGAAATGCACATTTTTTAAATTTCTTTCTCTAGGATTCCTCATTTTCAGGTTCACTGTCACCTGACTCATCACTTTCTTCTTAACCACAAGGAGACCAGTCAATATCATCTTCATCATCTGAGTGCATCCAAACTGTCATCCTCTGTACCATCAAGTTCATTAGAAATACAACATTTTTTAATTGATCACCATGTTTTCAGGAATGCCATTCCAACACTTTAGCACCCATTGAGTGATGAGAGCTGGAGATTCCTTTATTTTCCTGATGGAGTATATATAGTCCTTTTCCCCTTCCAGCATCCACTCAGCATAAGATTCCTTCAACCTGTCCTTAAAGGGCTTATTTATCGACACACCAAGTAGCTGAAGCATCCTCGTCATTCCTCCAGGGATTACAACCTGGTCAGAATTTCCTGTCCTGATATCCTTTTTTACTCCCTCAGTAACATGGCCCTTAAAGTAATCTAGTAAAAGCATTGATAGCATGTTGAGGAGAGCTCCTGGTCTTTTCTGCCAAACCACTTTTAACCAGTCTCTCACAAAGTCTTCTGTCATCCACCCTTTCTCTTGAGCCCATACATAAATCCCAGGAGGAAACTTATCCTTTGGAGGCTCATTCTTCTTAAATATGACATGAGGTTGTAGCTTCCTTCCATCAGCTGTGATGCCCAGCATGCACGTAATTCTCATCTTTTCATTTCCTGTGGTTTTAATTAATACTGATTTTGCTCCTTGCTCTCCCACAGTAGTAGAACTGGGCATGTCAAAATAGACTGGTGTCTGGTAAGCATTACCAATTTGCCCTTGTACCATTGTTGCTGGGAAAACCCAGACCTCTTCATCATCCTCCGTAACCACCCAGAGCTTGCATGGAAATCTGCCCTCAAAATTCCCATTTCAGATGCAATCTTTCTAGCTTCTGTACAGATCATATGGCATGTGACTGCTGAACCGGTCCTTCGATTTTTGCATACAAATCTGACAACTCTCTCTTCCAATTCCATGTCTGCCAGTAGTTGGACCCCAAAATATGCAGCGAGATGCAGAGGTTTTGAGAAATAGTGGAAGCTGTGTTTACCAAAGTTGGACCCTTCTTCTGTCTACATCGTACTTTTTAGCCACTGAATGGTTTCCATCGACACCGGCATATTTTACTAAAGCAATTTTAAAATTTGCATTGCAGCTCCTATGCTGGTTGGTCTTTAATTGCCTTATCGTAGACGCCCTTCTTTCTACTGAATTCATATTTATCACTTGTTAATGTTAATACACAGGACCGGACATGGAGGGAGCAGTAAAATCGAAACCTGTCGGAGGCAAGATACACCCAAGAATGTTACCAAACACCAGCAACTGGCTAAGAAATAAAGGTTCTTTCCAAACCATTGAGAATACACTGTAGATTATAATAACGATACTAACACATTGAAATAACCAAAAGAATAGCATTAGTCACACCCTACAGAAAGAACAAAAAGTATCACAAGACATACACCCTTCATCAACATCATTTATGATCCGTTTATGCAACATTGTCACCAATGCCTTGGAAATTGAAGCACAATGTTGCCCGTCACCCGTAATGCATCAATATGATCTTTGCTGCCCCAGGCAAGTCAATCTTTACAATAAATTTCCCTCTGGTTGTAAGTTATTAGAGTCCATGTAGGGATTCAACAAATGTTTCGTAAGTATATATTTATTGGGACAAGGACGTTTCCCACTTTAGTGATAACTTATTTCCTTTGCACTTTTTCTAATTTATGTACTTCATTCACAGTGCTGCTCGTCTACACTACTCAGATTTAAATCTTAAATGTGAAAGTGTATTTGTTACGGCAGTTTTTGGGCCGCTCAACAATGGTCTTTATGAAAATTTAAAAGGAATATCAATGTAGTTATCGCTCATTTCAATTGAATTTATATTTTAGACACTTTATAAACCACAGCAATCAACCCGAAGGTTGGATAATGCTTTTAATTTTTTTATGTAGATTTATGTCCGTATGTGGAAAAGCACTTTTTGGGGCGTAGTTTAATGGCTACCTTTATTCTTTACCGGGATAAATTAGGCCTGTTGAAAAGTTTAGGTTTTCCCAGCGAATAGATAAGTTAATAATTCGAAACCTGAGAACTTAAGGATTAATGTTTACACAAAATGCTATTCCCAGGTAATTCCTTTGCTAAGGCACTTGAATGGTCACGGTTGGCACAGCGATCGGGTCGAGCTGATGGCTCGTCACTCGCTGAAAAGACTTGAGTCACGAAAGCAGCAAAATTGTTCAATGCTGTTGATCAAATATAAAATTATCAATAAACATTTTTATTTTTACAAATTAGAAAGTTTTAATGTACGACTATAAAAATAATTACACAAAATAGAAAATAATGCAATGGGAATAACAATTCGACCATTTTAAGCAGTATTTATTCCTATAATGTATATTTGCATATTAATTCCCAATTTTTTATCGCCTTTTTGGATAATACACAAAATAAAACGTTGGTATTAACTTTCATAGTGCCTGAACATAGGCCCCCCATCACTTTTTATGGCTACTATTTTCATGAAAAAAGGGGAGCTTTTATTTGGTCATATACGGTAGTCAGGGATAATCTTGTCTCAGGAAGAACTGAAAAGACAGGGCACATGTGAAAATGAAAATTTATAATTGTTTGAATATTTAACTGGCCTCTGTCCAATATCTTTGGTAGAGGACATTACATAAATTGTTCTGGTGTGTGTATCAGTTTCATTTAGCTTAAGAAGTTGGCCAGACACCAACTGAATACTTAAAAAAAAAGAAACAAGCTTCCTTTATTTTTCCAGCATATATTTTTTCAGTTACTTCTGTGATAAG
Source organism: Rhinocypha anisoptera (assembly GCA_011762765.2). Taxonomy (NCBI): domain Eukaryota; kingdom Metazoa; phylum Arthropoda; class Insecta; order Odonata; family Chlorocyphidae; genus Rhinocypha; species Rhinocypha anisoptera. Next base: position 591,023 of record WURS02000018.1, read on the forward strand.
TGTGTAAAAATGTTTATATCTGCAAATTGTTCAAACTACGTGTGAATATTAGATACATTTAATCTGAGCTACCAAGGACCAGCATCAATGAGACATTCTAAGTTATCTTCTCCTTTTCCATTTATGTTTTTCTTGTACAATAAAAAATGGGAAGAACTATTGTAAATTTTTAAAAAATGAAATTGTTTTAGATATCAACTCTACTGTAATTTTATCCAATAATTCAATATGAAAAATCAAGAGGATAATAAATTCTCGTGAAAAGAAATTACATCTTCAACTGGCATCATGATGGTCCTATGATGGAATCTTTCACCATATCTTTCAAATAATGATAAGAAAATTAAAGAGATGCTATTTTTACCATTAAATTTACTAAAAAATTGGATATCAAACACAAAAAGGTTTTAAGCATTCCATGTTATTTAAACTCAAATTTGAACATGTTATCAGACTCAAAGCATACTTGTCTATCAATGTATTAATTAATTGCATTTTCCACAAATTACCTTTGTCTGTTTAAACAAAAACCTATTTAATCTTGTAACAAACAGTGACTATAACACCAGAAAAGCCAAAAATTCAAGGACCATTTTCCATAATACGAGTTTATATAGCAAAAGCCCAATTTATGCTGGTGTAAAATTTCTAAATCATCTACCAACTGAACCAAGAGAAATTACCAATTTTCGACTGTTTAAGACTAAACTCTACCAGTAACTGATTAATGGTACTTTTTATTCTACTGAAGAGGTCATGTCCTATACTATGTGATTGTCTTTTTGATGCTGTGTTTTTTTTGTATGAGTTTCTTTATTTGACTATTTTTTTTCCTGTATTACTATTATTATTTTTTATAATTGCATTAAGAATTGTTTAGTAACCAATGTTTTTCTTTCTTTTAAAGAATACTGTAATTATTAACTTGAATTTATCAATGATGAATGACAACCCTTATTGGGTAATAGTATGTCCTTTGTAATACTATCCTCTTGACATGTCCTATATCTGCATAAAACATGGGATCAGTAAAATATTATTATTATTATTATTGTAGTTGAAAAAGTGAAGAAATGAAGGAGAACTACCACCATTCCAGACGGCAGAATAATATGTAATCGTGTTATGCTAATCATGACCTTATATATGGATAGATGTCACCAAATATTGAATTTAACCTAACTGCTATGACTGTAAGTCTAGAAAGCACATTCTTCTTTATCAATGGATCAAATATTTTCCAATATTCCATTTGTAGCAAGTTGACTAATTAAAATGTCATGAATAAACTTTGAAATGAAATATAAGTAACTTTTTATGAAACTGCACATATTTTGTTATTGGACAAGGATCTATTATATCATTAGTATGTATTACCATATAAACAAGTCAAATAATATACAGTAGAAGTCCGGTATAACGAGAGCTGATAAATGACGAAAAATCTCTCGTTATAGCCGACGGTCATTTAAATTTGCCTCTGTCAGCATTTATAACAGCACCGAAAGCAGGTGAAAATGAGCCATTAAGTAGTTGTATCAATCCATCTGCAAATGCATTGAAAATAGATCGTTTCATCAAAAGATTTTAAAATATTGTCACCAAAAGTCATGCACTCATAACTAATGTACGTCACACATCAGTATTATCTTTGGCTACGTTTCGTGAACAATCATAGATAAGGTATGGCCTGCGGTTAACAATTACAATTTCATAAATAAGAGGAGGGTCGAGAGATTGGTCATCCTGCTAAGGTCAACACAGAGAAATGGGCTTTTCCTGTATTGTCTACAAGTCTAGCTCACAGCTCCGTTCTTTTATTCCGATCAGCTATAAGGATGAAATAGAACCAGGAAATGCCAGACTGGCGCACAGATTTCAAGATAAGTTGTTCTATCATTCCCCAGGAAAGTCTGTGGAATCAAACCACAAAGTCTTCTCTCGTAAAATCACCACAAAGTCTCTCGTAAAGTCTTCATTACAATGTAGATTCGAGAGGCATGACAATGTAATGTGTGTTTGAATCCTGTGATTTATGCAACCAAAACACCAACTACGTTAAAATCTACTCGCTATAGCGATAGTGCAAATATGAACACTCGTAATAACAGGCGGAACTCCCTATGTTTTAACACGTGGACGAACCAAAAGAAAATTATCACTCGCTATAGTGATACTCTCGTTATAAGCCATACTCGCAATAGTGCATTTCTACTGTACTAGACATTAGGAAATTCTGGAGAATCCAAAACAGCAATTTCCACAAACACTATATTTTTTTTATTAATTATTAACATGGTTAATTCGTGGTAAATGGCCATGGTGCCAGCACCAGGCAGACCCATCACCAATTATCCCTTTGCTAATATCAGTTTTTGCTGCTCATGTGAAAAGTACAATTGATCAGAGGTCTTCTCTATTGTAGACAATTTTTTAAATCATAAAAACCATCATAATCCCAGCTAGTAATAAGTGTACTGTCAGTCAACTGTTACTATAATTTAAAAATACAAATGAATACCTAGACAATTAACTTCAGAGTAATTTTTTCCTGAAGTTTATTGTTTCCGTCAAAATTCCATTGAAACTTTTCTCAGGGTACAGCAAAAATTTGGTGGTGCTAACGGCTGATAAAGACATAGGGCAGCTAAGTTTTTTCACAAGCCACCACACTAGGTGGTAGCAAAGGGTGATGAAGATCTACTGTGATGAAATGAAAGAAAGATGATGAAATTAAGATCCATTATGATGGTGTGATGGTGTGAACAGAGCAATGACTTTACTGTGTTTCCCGGCCTATAAGATGCACAGCTGCATAAGACGCACCTTGATTTTTCAGGTTAGAATTTACGGAAAAAAACTTAAATGCCATATTTCCTGGCCTATGAGACTTGCACATAAGATGCAAGACTGATTTTAGGGCACATTTAGGAGTAAAAAAAGTGTGTATTATAGGCTGGGAAATATGGTACTTCTAACCATTTACACTGTGAAAAAACTAATATTGATTATATAAATTTAGATTTGTGTCATTTTAGCTTCACTAAAGGGTGGCCGGGTTAGCCATATGGGTAGCGCACTTCCTGGTTAATCCAGAGGTAGCAGATCCAAATCCCACCCAGGGAGTGGTGATGTTTGTCTAAAACTAATTTCCCTGAATGGTTGGCATCAGCAAGCGTGTGTGTCCATATAAAAATGTGCCAATTAATATTATGACCCAAGAACAATAAGACAATGCTTAAAAATAAAAAAAACTTTTAGTTCAGCAATAAACCTTCACCATGAGCTGTTTGTCTTAATATTTATTTATTTCACAATCCCCCACACTTTTAAACTGAAACACACATCCATATCCTAGGTGGAGATTAAAAATCCACCTAGTAGGTATTCGAACCCACGACCTCTGGGTTGGCAGACGAGGGCGTTACCCCGCCACCACTGAGGCCGGCAAAGTGAGAGAAAATTATTGGAATAATTCAAAGACTCCTTTTTCATTACAAATTCCTGTCATTGAGAATTTTTACCCATCCACTACCTAATACTAACATCCTGTTTTGGAAGTTTCAAAACCTTTTCAAGCCCATACCTTTATGTTAAAATGGTTAGAAACCACATCTGTCGTACTGGCATCGGATATGGCAATAGTTCAGGAAATAATAATAGACAATAACAACTCATTAGTGAATTATTTCTGAATTTTAATACAGAGGCAATTACTTACCGAGCTCTTGTTTGTTGCGTTATTTGCCTAATAGTGCTCCCTTGTCTTCCGATAATTGCCCCAACCATATCACTCTGCACCAAAATCCTACAATGCAAAATGTCAGAGTTATTTTTAATAACAATACTGTTTGAAATATTAGGATCAAAAATCTTAAGTTATGGATGTTGGGTTGGGCCATTAAAAATTATTACAGTAAACCTATATTTATAAAATCAGAAAGGTAGAGTGCTTCAACTAAAATATACATATGACATTGTTTGTACCTGCTGGCATCAGTAAAATTCTATTAACATGCATAACATTTTCATAACATTAAGCATTTAAGACAAACACAAAAGTTGATCAATGCAGCATAATGCAGATAATTTTGTTTTAGCCTTACAAATAAATTGAGTAATTTTAGCTTATTGTTGCATATTATAATTTTTAGAGCAGAGGGACAATACTCTTGTTATGGATTAGAATTGTTAAGACATATAACACAATCAGAGCAGAAACACAAACCAATTCAATGAAAAATCACGACTAAAACAAGTTTTCCTAATTAGTCCTGAAGTTAATTAATAATCTTCCATTATTACAATATTCTAACACACTTAGTCTCCATGCATTTAAAAAAAGCCTAGGGTACAATTTTTAATTATCATTAAAAATAAATTAACACAGTTATCTTAATATCTTGACTCACAAAACTAACATCTTCAATAATATTATCTTGAATAAAAAGGTTCAATGCCTATATAATCACATATGCAGTAAAAGATAAAGCATTTAAATACACATACAATTGTGGAATAATTTCTACCAGATTTCTGGGTAGTAGCATACAAACCATATTGACAACATCTAAGTGTACTTCGTCTAAAAAAAGACTATAATTGAGTGTCTGAATTAAAAGTGCATATTTTTCAGCTGGCTACAATAAATGAGTGAACTTACCTAAGGGGGAAATCCGTTTGCCTGGAGGTATTTATGCAGAAGAAGAAAATAAAGCATAAGAGTATGCCAAACTGACGGATAAGATCTTAAGAATGAATCTGGCAAAAATGGCATGTGGAACAGCTCATTTGAAAGGAATGGTAGCAGTGTAATTTGGCATAAACTTACCGTAGTGGGAAGTCCGTTTGTCTGGTTGTTAATGGCATGTTTGAGAAGGGGATAAGACCAGTCCGAGGGCCACTCCGACCTCCCCTCCCACCTCGGCCACCTCCTCCCCGCTCCATTGCTAGTTCCACCTTTAGTGAGGCACCCTCAAACTCACAACCATTCAACTGGTTCACAGCCCTGAATAACAAAAGGAGAACATAATTAAGTCACTTCTTGACATATATAGCAACAATGAATTAAGGCTCTTAAATAATATAGCCATAATGTTACAAATAATTGAACAAAGAATTCCTTACCATCTAAATGGTTTTATTTTTGGGAAAAAATAAAGAATGGTAATGAACCATGCTGAAACAATGTAATCAATAATTAATGGGCAATAATGACAAAGAAATATCCTGTCATTCATTAGCTCATGCTTCTAGATAAACCTGCCTATGCCAATCTTTTCTATACCTAAGTAGTTTCACTAACTCTAACATTTTCCACTGGTTAACACATTAACACTACCACACTCCCTTAGTTCATTTTTGTGTCCAGCTGCCTTTGCCTCACTCAACGCAGCCAAAAATAAGTAAGTTTTTATAAACTACTTTAATCAGGAAATTAGATGTTTCTCCTTTGCCATTGTATTCAATGGTGTTAGCCTCAACTTTAAGGAAGTTTATGATGAAGAAAGACAGCAAAAAAAATTTTAAGTCCACAATATTTTATTTTAATGATCAGTTTCATTGAACAGTTGACCTTCAAGTCTGAAGTTGTCAAATGTTTGAGGAAACCAGATGTTTAAAGAAAATATTGTGGACTTTTTTTGTTGTCTTTCTTCTTTGCCATTGCCCATAATTCTATTTTTACTTCCCCCATACTTTACACTTGTAACCTTGACATCTTAACAGCAGAATTCTTCCACATGGATGTGTTCTTCAATTGATTCATTTTATGACTTTTTCTTACTTTGACTATTGGTCATTGGCCAAAGTTTATTCTTGTTTATCCTCAGTTTTTATTTTGTTATTTCTTTACATGCTCTTCTTTGATTCAATCATGTTTGATCACTGCATGTATGTAGAGGGTGTATTATTAGGATTAATGACATGAGGTTCCATTACTACATCAACTTAAATATATATCAAGGATGATGTGACATTGAGAAAATTCTCCATTATTACTTTAAAATCATACACAAACATGCACATGAAATACAACACAATATACATTGAAAGATTTGGTATTTTCCTGGCATATTAAGTGCTAAAAGTTCATTAGGGTCCTCCACCAAGTCAGTAGTTTCCAACCAACGTTTCGATAGCCAACTGTGCTATCTTCTTCAGGGCATTGATAACAATAACAAAAGCCAACATCGACACCCTGAAGACAATGGCACAGTAGGCCATTGAAGCATCGGCTTTAAACTACCTGACCTTGTAAGAGACCCTAGAGAACTTCACGCATGCAAACTATACATTATGTGCATGATAATATGGGATAGGGGGTCCATGGATTATCAATCATGAAGGTTTTAGAATTCATGCATCTATAAACTTAAAAGTTCTCACTTCAATACTGGTGGCAATTTTAAGATGGGATTTGAGATTCTAAACTTTATATTCTTAAGGATATAATAGTTGTCAGAGGACAGATCAAGGAGTGGTGAGCATGTGGTGTATATAAAATAATATTATCTTGAACATGATCAAGGCAATACAGTTAGAGTGCAATTGTGGCACTTAAGTGTACATTAAAAGTTTCAACACAAATTTGCATTTAAAATAATTCTTTATCATTTGGTAGCTAAGAAAGATGAAGTGAATTGCTCAAAGGAGGAATACATTGTGGAAGTACTGACCATGAGCACAGTACTCCTTACAAAGAACAACTTAAGTTCAATACACTATTAGGAGAAACAAATCGAAATGATACAGATAATCCCTAAATATTTGACATCTATGTTAAAATATGCCATGAATGCTGCAATCTTATAATCTCAGTGTCAACAACGCTTTTAACCTCAAGATTTGTTAATATTTGATGCAGTAAAAAAGAATTATGGAGCAAATGACTCAATAAAATCTCACAAGAGGAGTAAATAATACTAGTAGCACATGAACAGTGAGGTATGCAAGAAGGAACTATTAATTTTGTTTGAGACGCCTTTGCAATGGAAAAAGCAGTAATGAATGAAAATACTGAAATAGCAAATGCAGTAGTGCCCCAAAAACAAGCATTTAACCAAAACGTGAGAAGATTAAGAAAAGACACGAAATAGTGAGCATGAAGCAGGGGGCGACCACATATCACTTACTGCTGTGCCTGCTCCAGGCTCTCGTATCCAATTTGGACAGCTTGTGTAGCGCCATCCCCTCCACGTCCCCCACTAAGCTTTTCACAGTTTTGCACCGGTCCAAAAGGAGTGAGGAGGGGTTCTAGGTCCTCAAAACGTACGTGTGGAGGAATATTGCTAACCACAATCCTTGTGTTCGAACCACTGCACATGCAAAATGAAGTAAACGAAATATTAGAAAAATATTAATATGAACCATCGAATAATATTCATGAATTGTATCTGACTTGATTATAATTTTTTTAATACACCTTAGCTGAGCTTCAATGTATGAAAAGGGAGAAAGCTTATACAAAACCACACCCAAAACCTCAATCGGTTAATTTGCCATGCTTTGAAAAGAAAACTATTTTTGGATTGTCTGGCGTTATCTATCTGAGAACTCTCATATTTTCCAGGGTTTCACATAGCCATTTATCAACTTATAGCCAAGTGCATAGAAATTTGAAGGTTTATATTTGAAAATAGAAGTCACATACTGCTCATAGTACTGAGATGCAGTGATTGCAGAGTTATAGAATGCTATCAGATAAGAAATTCAAGTGAAAGAATATATATATACACACACTAATTCCTAAAATGTGCCAATTCTCGTTCTTTAGAAAAGGAACCTAATTTCAATACAATAAGTTCACTCCTGCTTAACTTGAATACAACTGCTTTGGCAGATGATTTTTTTCTGAAAACTTCCCTTACAAGGTATTAAGAGTACTGCTCAAAGAGAACAAGCTCAAGAGAGAGTTTCAATTTTTAATTTGCACCCATGTAATTAACCTACAGAACTTATGGTTCTCACCCACTGCCAAACAATTATGTAGCTTGCAGGATATACATGTAGCTTCAGTCACTCAAAGAGAACATTTAGGACTTGGGTTATCAAAAATGAGGTTTCTCCTAACTAAATTCATTATTGATTGAGTTCACAGAGAGAGACAAAATCAAACTATTTACACACAATGAGTTTTCTTTGGTCACATGTTAACTCAGTTACTCTCTCTTCTATGGAATAATTAACCAATTTTAAATTAAACATGAGTATTGGGAATGCAATACATTAAATAATGTTCTATAACTTTTTAAATAAGAAAATTATGAGCTGTTAAAGACACTGTGAAAAATTCGATTTTCAGAACTTTGAGATACTTTAAATGGTAGATTAAAAGAAACCACCACAAAATGCAAAAATAACTAAGGTACTAGGATATTCTTTGATTACAGAGGAGATTTGGATATATCAAAAGAAATCACTGTAATCAGATTGATGTTTAAATTTTTTTTAACCATCTACCCTCCTACCCTTTCATAGCTAACGTTTTACAGCACTGTGTACTCTACATATTATTCACTAAATTTCACGGATCGCTAGAGAACACTGACAGTTCGCTTTCTACTACCTTTTGTTACCCAAATGTCCTTTCTGGTACGTCGAAAAAATTCCAGACGAAACGCCAAAAACTATTCAGTAATTGAAAATAAGTGTTAGTACAATCATCTAATCATCAAGTTCCGAGTGATGTTATTGTTTCTAGGTCGTGATTGTTTCGCTCCAATGACTGAATCTTAGGCAATGACCTGCTATTAGTATATGGGACACAAAACGAAACTACAACAAAACACACGTTAATGCTTTACAATACATTCAAATTTTATATTACCATGCATTGTGTAATATGAAAAACTTCCATTTCCGAAGACAGAACAGATTTAAAAAAATTTCAACGGTAGTTAAGAATAAGTATAGCTGAATTTTCAATACGAATACTCTAGGGACTCATTCACGGCATCAGAGTAACATGCTTAAACGGGTAATAACCAACGTGGTAACAGTTTCGTTAGAGAACGCGTCCGTCCCGCGCTTTTATTCATTCACGCGTTTGGCAGTTAGAACAAAACAGGGAAGGCCGAATTGCCAACCCAGCCACTATCGTTCATTGACCGGTCTCTTGGCCGCAGGCTAGGCCAGACTTTGAACCTGACCTTTCAGAGGGAAAAACGTTGCTCCTACAAGAAAATATTTGTGGATGATAAAGACACAGGACGGTCACAGGTTCAGTTGCGTCACTGCCTTAAAGTTAATAGATACGATCATCTACTCTGCATAGTCCATGGGCCAGTATAGAGAATGAAAATGTGGTTCATAAATAACGTGATGAATTCTTATGTGTGATAGAAGAGAGCGAGAATAATCGTTATACAATGTCCCTACTTTTAGAAAAGTAATAGGCGATGGAAATTATTGTGGTATAGTAATTCATTCATGGAAATGTAATTCACGGATATCAGAGGTAATTTGTGATTCGACTTCGTACTTGCTTTCTAAACTTCAGTCAAGTGGTAGTATTTGTTTTTATATCTCGGACGAACTAATGAATGGTAAGGCGTTTAGGAATAAACAAATTCAATGGTACTAACGAATCGAAAGATCATTGATCAAAATGAAAGCAAAATTTCTAACACGGGTATTTTAGCACATGAAGATGGATTCATTTTCTTCACAGGCGGCACCGTGTGGAACGGTGAAGATCCTCAAAGAGATGATTATCACACACTGTTTTACCTCTTTCGAGTCCCTCTCCTAAAGAAGATTTGAGGGCGGGGTTGAGCCCCGAGATTCCACTTCCAATCCATGGAGCACACACACCACATGGCGAGGTCGTAGAGAGAGAGCGCCACGTGTAGACAAACCCCCGAGTCCCATCCGCGAGGGAATGCACTGTAAGCACTACTACATGTGACTCCCGCCGCGACGAGGTGGACTTCGCAAGCCGCCTTATCGATACGGCATCGACGTGAACGCACCCCATCGACAATCGATTCGCCACTCCCACTCCCGGGCTTGTTTTTCCTTGCATTTCGTCCACGATGGAAATTATCCCTCACGAAAATGAAACAGTAATGATTCCACGAAACGATCACGCTCGGAGGATCGTTACAATGTGGCTTATTTCCGACGACTGCGGAATGCGGTGGCACACGGGCTCACATTTAACTATCCGTCCTTTATATTGCTGACGCCTGTCAGATGAGTGTGGAGGTGGTGCCCACGCCGGTTAACCCAAACGTCCATCGCTGGTTCAATTTCCTCCAAGGGAATTGGTGTTGTGTTTGTCTAGGAGAATTTTTAAAAAAATTTTTTTCAATCGCCCACAAACAGCACTAATAGGCCAATTACAGTGGGCACTAAAATATTTTTTATAGCAAGGACGATACACACATCCATGCCCTAGGTAGAGATTGAAAAATCCACCTAGTCGGGATTCGAACCCGCGACCTCCGGGTTGGCATACGAGGACGTTACCCCGCCGCCACCG
>WURS02000018.1:601605-616775 GCA_011762765.2 Rhinocypha anisoptera
TTCTTTATTGATGGTTTGTCCTTTTTCAAAGAAATGTGGCGGCATGATATCACCCTCACTTGACACAACACCCAAGATATGAACTCTAACCGGAAATTTTGTTCGTGCAACAATCGGGATGTCCTTGAGGTCTTGGGCGAGTCAGCGATCATTTTTACGGTTGACCTTTGCGTCAAGAGTGAAAATGTTTTCCTCAGAAAAGAATCTGATTCGCCCGGCCGCTTCGTTTTTCAACGAACTCAATAAAAGTTCGCAGCGAGCAACCCGCTTTGTTTTGGCAGCTTCAGACAGCATCTGTCGCACCTTTATTGCGTTCGACTTGCAACGTAAGTTCTCCTCTGTAATCCGACGAATTATTCGCTCGCTGAGACTAAACACTGATGCCAATTTCCTCATCGATTGCCCCGGGTCCTCCGAAATCAGCGCCTGAGCTCTTTCCACGACTGCTGCCGTTCATAACATGAGTTAACGATGATATTAAGTAATCATGACATGTATATATATATATATGTAAGTGTTGATTACCAAAATTACGGTCGTTAGAGACATTGATTCTTTCTGACACATTTTCAGGGAAACATATGATTTAGTGGATAAAAAAAGAAGCTCAATAGATGTTTAAAAATCCTGCGTTTTTCGGTTTGAAGATTCTAAAATATCCCTCAGGGCTACTAAAAGCTTTAATAGTACGTCAAATGTACTAGGTTCAATGTTTAACTGAAAATTGAGTTATTTTATGCTTAAATAATTGTTAGCGTTGATCATTCAACGGTAAAGTGAGAAATGGCAAAAATGAATATTGTAAATGAGTAATGAGACAGGTTATTTATTTCGGAGGAATGTCCAAATTTCGTGACGACTCTATATCGATAGAAAAAGAGATCTTCGCATTATATTGCATGAATTATGAAGAAAATAGTCTATTGACTGCTGGAAAATTTTCATAAACTAACTCAGCTTTGTGTAATGTTTGATGTTAAATTAAATATTCATTATTTATATTAGTTTACCTCTGAATTCCGTCATTTATTTTTACCAGCAGCTTTATATCGGTGTGCAGTTCCCGGTCTTTTTTGTTCAAATACGTGAATAATAAAATGTATAATGTCATCTAGAGGAAATCTCAATTAAACTCATAGACACTATAGAACGTTTTTGGCTTACCGTATGGAAAACCCTGTCCTCGTAGAATTAATTATATTACGAATTAACTGTTTATGAAAATGAAAAACTAGTTTAGATATTTAAGAAATTTAGATAATGTAATTTTGCAATAGATGTTTCTCTTCCAGTGATGCATATAATTAGTGTCATTGGACTATAATTCCTATTTAAATTGGCCATTACTCTAAAATCAAAATCACACCCATACTTTTCAGCCCAATGCTTCCCAATCTGTACGATCATCTGGTTTAAAGTAAATAAACTAAATTGTATTTGGAGAAGCAAAGAAATTCTATAAAAAATAAAGTAAGAAACAGATATTGAGTTTACTAAAATATTTTTTCGGATTTGCATAACCTTCTTGAAATACAGTTACCTGAACAAGTACCTTATCCATTGCAATATTGTTAATGAATAAATTGATCTTTCTTATACCGTGACGTAATTCCTATTTTTATAGACAGATTATTCAGGAACGAGTATAATATAATGAGTAATAAAATCTTAATACTCAAATATTGTACTCGTGTATAAATAGCCGTGTCTCTTCTTGCGAGGGTATGCGGTGGACTAGTAGTAAAATTATTTACCATTTCAGAATTATCCCGTGAATTTTGGGAAACCTCTATTTTTATGATTGCTTCCATATTCCGTTTGAAATATAGAGACTGAATTTCCTTTTAAAAATCCCTTATCTCGGCGAATCGATTGCCATTCTGCACAAATAATACGCGAGAATGCTGGTACTGGATTGTCCCTGTACTCAACATATATATATATATATTATAAAACTGTCTGCGAGAACGAAATTAATTTTCCCTCGGTTCAAGCTGATGCCCTCGAGGGATGCTTACCCCAAATCCCCATTGAAATTCTGTAACGAGAACGCGTGCGATTTTTAAAAAACGGTTACATATTTTTCCGCACGTCACTTTTTTAATGCTAATTTTAAGCAAGTGGCATAATATATTTGGACAGGATTGCTGGTTATAGTCCTTTTGAAAACATTTTTCCCTCTTATACCTCTTTAAAACTTTTCTGAATTGGAAGAGAAATATGGCGAGGTGACTGTCGGATTCTTTTGTTTTTGGCAAATTGTATGGAAAGATTATTTTTTTAAAACTTTTTTGATGAACCGGAAGAGAAATCATTCCAGAGTCGTTTGCTGAATTAATTTTGAGACTAAGTGCGTCGTAAATTATATATATGAACGGTGTAGTCGGTCAAAAATATTTATTTGGTAAAACAATATCTCCCTATAACTGGTTTCCAAGTTGGGTCAGTTGAACGTCGCAGTCATAGACATCATTTCTATGAAAAATCAATATTTCGCCTGTTTCAAACGATCAACAGCCACAGCGATTTCCAAGCGGGAAATTATTCTCTTAACACACAGTCACGAAAGTAGCAAGTGATTTGCTTCCATTCATTAGCAATCATATTTAAGTAACAGAGTGGAGCTGAATGAATGTCACTTGGATTTTTTGGGGATTTTTAAAGAGCCGCGATATTTTTTACAGGTTCTTTTGCTCTCCAAGTTTCTGTTTCACAAGTTAAATTTTTTCTTCTTCATCTTATCGTCAAAATTTAAAATTATGTGGATTAAAAATGGATTATAAATAAAAAATGCCATGCCATAATATTTTTTAATACGTAAATCCATGTCAATGTTTATAACCTTACTTTCGGTAATGTAAAATTGATATTAATTTCTTGTGTGAGTTTAAATGTGTTTAAGGTGGTACAATTATCCTACTTATTTCGTATCTGTGCAATAGGATAATATATATATATATATATTTTTTTTTTCACTATCACTACTTTGTCATATTTCTTAGAATTTAGTTTTGGGTTCCATATTCGCACGTTTTTCGTTTTTGCCCATGATCCTTTGGATCATGCACATTTACATTTCTTAAGATGGTAGTTTTCTCCCTTGGAAATTTCTCTGTACAACGAAGAATTCCGTAACACCGCTTAAAAACAAATAAATTAAAGGCGTTTTTTTACATTTATTCCGACGTTCAAATCACGAGGATAGAAACATGGATTTTGAATAATTGTGTAAAAAAAATTCAGCCTCCCAGCTCACCCGACGCAATACGAAGAAGAGGGCCACCATTTTCTCCGCCGACTCACAATCCTTGTTCTTCGGAAAATTTGACCGCGCGCGTTTGTCGCCTCGTCCAATCAAGGTGGAAAGTGTCCTTCTCGCTGAGGAGTGAAATACGAGTAGTAAGTCCTAGTCCCTCCCATCCCCTCTTTTTTTCACATCCACTCCCTCCTTATGCCCTTCCCTTTCGTGAATGTAAATTTTATCTTTCCGATTTCTATCCTGGCGGAGGAGGGGGTGACCTTCGTTTCGTCTCCTCCCGGCGGCCACACCCTAAATCCTCTTTTCCCTCGAGCACGCATCATTTTCTCCAGTGCCCTCACTCTCTCCATACACGCGTAAGCCTTCGTGGTTCTTCCTTCCTCTCCTCCTCGTCCACTTCACCTCTACTCCTCGCAGCCTCGGGGAACAAAACCCCCAACGTCCCCGGGACTACAAGGCCTTTGCGGGCAGTCTGATTAAAAACAAATGTATCGATCTGTCAGTACCCGGAGAAAAAGGGATGGAAGGGAAAAAGCAGCGTGTGGAGAGAGGTGATGGAAAAAGAGCAGCAGCGTAGGTGGAGGAGAACAGAGGAGAGGAGTGAAATTTCGGCCTGCGGTCGGGCGTGAGGGTAGCGGGTGGAGGAAGCAGGTTGCCGACGTTTTGCGGTCAGGCAGCTTAGATTGAAAAAAATGGCCGACGGAAACGTATGATTCCGTAGCCGACTGTTATAATTAACAATCTTAGAATTAAAAAAACATGCAGTTGTTTTTTAATTATGCGATGGAAAAATTCCACCTAGTTACGGCTGAAACCATTTCATATGAACAATCTTACTAATGAATATTTCCAAGTTGTAGGTTTTCATTATTTGCGGAATGGGGTAACTGTCAAATCCTAAATGATTAAATCCTTTTTTTACGCCAATTAAATATTGAAAAATGCTTTAATGCTAATTGTTTAGGACTAATTTTCTCTCGGGGCGACAGGGTCATTGAAATACATTTCATAATAAAATAAATTTGGCCTATATTTTCCTAATGAATTTAGGAACATTGATTTATGTGCAGCACGTTAAGGTGGCTTCAAAGTAAGGAGAAGTTAACTTTTAAAATTATTTTCTTTAATAAAGATACAAATATCTATTAAAATCTTAGAGCATCTCTTTAAAAATTTACTTTATGGTATCAGACATATTTTACATACCTTTTTATAGGTATGATCGATATTTCATTTCTTTGCTTTGACAGTTCTGCCCATTTATATCACAATAGCATAAATCTGGATGTTGTTCATAGCCCAATTGAAATATTCCCCTGGGATGAATGGAAAAATCTTCTCACCTAAAATTATGATTGAATTGAAATAATTAAATTGATTTATTAAATCATCCTTTACATTGCTCAGACGGTTTAAATTTTAAAAGAAGAAAATCATGAATTCGTGTAATAATGGCGTAATGGTGTACTGATAATAGTAGTCAGTTTAGATGTCTGTAACTCCTGCTCCATTAAAGTTATTCGATGGGAAATAAAGCATCTGAAATGTAATAATTACAAGCGAAAAGGCTTTAATAACAAAATTAATTTATGGATGGAGTTGAACATATTTTAGTTTTTCCACTCAACCGGACAAACAATCTAACGACATATTTTCATATTATGTTCCGATGAGACTACTGAATGAGAATTTTGCACCCTAACATGATTTTTTCCATTCAGACCACGCCAATATTCATGTTTCCTTGCCCACAGTTGCTATAAACATTAATTATTTTGGTACCTCCTATTACATGGTAATCCCTTTATCTTTAGAAAATAGCCAAGTTATGTATCTCTTCATCGTTCATCTCACCTTAATAAAAGTGTGATATGAATAATATTTCATACTCTAAACTGTACGAGTCGAGCGGGTTAGCCTGGTGAGTAGCGTGCTCGCCAACTAACCCAAAGGTCGCGGGTTCGAATCCCGCCCGTAGCGCGGATGTTGGTTTGTCCAGTTGGGTCATTTCTATGAATTGAAAAGGTTCGAAATGACCATAACCGTCGAAACACTCTGAAAACAAAAATACTGCTCGTAAACTGTACGCTTCGTTCTTACATCGAATCGATATTTCTCTCAAGCTCAAAGTAATTTTTGTAAATGGAGTTTGCGTTAAGTTAAAAATGGAGTTACTTAATTGTATCTGGGACTCCACCGTTGCGAATATCGCGCGTTAAATTTTTCGATATGTATCGACCCTAGGTGTTCGCTTAAAATACCATCGCACACCGTGCACAACACGTACGAAGAGGGGAGGAGACCGAGGGGAACTTCTTGGGATGGAGTTTCTAAGGGGCACACGCAGAGGGGAGAGGGTGGGGAAGGAGGGGAAGCCTGGGAGCGGACGAGCATGAGAGCCAAGAGGAGATGAAAACGAAGGCAATGGGGGAAATGGAGCCGCACGATGGGGGTGTAACTGTTACGTAAGCGTGAACTGTAATGTTGAGGGAGCGGGCAGAGGTACGTGAGTAACGAACGATGAGACTCACACTATCAACGTTTAAATTAATGCGGGAAACACTGACGTCTTACGGAGTCGTGAGCGTAATCGGTATCTTTGGACTGCCGCAAAATATGAAGGCTTTTATCTTACACCGCTCAAGAATTCATCTACGGAAAAAGAACGAATAGTGTGGTTTGAACATCTATCACGTATAACCCATACCAATCTTAGAACAAGACGATTGGAAATATAAAGTAGAAACATTGACAACAAACTCGTCATGACTACCAACTATACCTAGGAAGCTAGGAAATACCGTCAAGAAAGAATTCCACCAAGTGACACCTGCTACGATCGCTTATAGATTAAATCTGAAAGAGATATAATAAACCTGACCAAAATTCGTAGACATTTCTCGGTGACTACAAATCCGAAATGCATCCCAAGTTTGAAAACAGTCACGGTGGCAGTCGCGCCATGGTGGAGCGTCCTCGAAACGCCTCGTAAACAAGCCATGTGCGGTCGCGGAAGAAAAAACGGCGATAGTAAAAAAACTCGAGGACTGACCTCCAGCCATTGCCGACATGCTCTCCAGCCGCGTCTCCGATGCCACCGGGTCCCCTGTGGGGGAAAAAGAAAAGCATAATCAATAATATTGGCATTAAAAGCATCCGATGGAACAATGCAAGAATAGTTTCAGTGTAAAGAGATTAGTGTAAACAATTTCAAAGCTTGTTTCTCCGCATATATTGATGCAGGAATTCCCAATGGGTATCCAGTCTTCTGTGATATTTTTCATGGTTCAACTGATTGGAATGGAATTACCTAGGCATTATTAATGTAAATATCATCAGCGTTTGCATACTTCCGATTCCATTTTATACACAGTAATGTCATGAATTCTGACAACAAAGGAGAGACCTGACTTATTTTCTCCCGAATTAGGACGTTTACCTACCCATTCCCAAAGGCTAATCGACGAATAAACTTCTTTAAGCTTCATAGAGCGTCCATGTAGTTTGACTTTATTCCTGCATGAGGTGAATAATGTCTTGCCACGAATGTTTTAAATGCAATTGGTTGTCTTCTGTGAGGACATTTTCTAGCATTAGCATGTTAGAGTGCATGTATGGTGGCTGCTCACACTCTGCCACACGCCCTTGTGGCGGCTTGCAGGGTAATAGAAGTAGACAGTTCAGTAACAGAATTCAGAAACAGACCTCAGAAATGTTATTAGTCCAAGAAATAGAGGTAAAAAGTGGCGACCCGAAAATGGTTGCTACTTGAACTACGAGTTATAGTTAAGTAGGATCGAGTTATAGTTAGTATTTTGGAAGAAATGAGAAATCATAAGATTACAAGAAGAAACAATCACTTTTCACCTTCTTGAAGAAATTTTAAGTTAACGTAGCGTTACAGGGCTACAATGATATTGAAGGATTTAGGTTTGAACTTAGGAGCCACTCGTCGAACGAAGGCTAAAATATAGGCTGAATTCATTGTGTAAATTGGAGGCAGATCAATTCAATGGGAGTAGAGACACATGGCAGACCCCTTCATATTACAGTAGATCAGATCACTCAGCGGTAGAAATTGTAGAACGGATGGATTTAAAATGTCATTCTTTCCCTCGTACGATCAGAGATCAAAACAAACACGGTCCTAACGATAGTCAGGATAGGTAGTTGATATGAGATTTAGTACTATGTAGTTAATTTGCATGTAAGTTAATTATAGGTAGTGTGAATTTGTTCTTTCTTGATGTGAATGTTTTGCATGCAAGTAGTTTCCTTATGTATGAATAATTGCTACCATTTGCATGCGGGAGTGCATGGTGAGTGTATGGTTGTGGCTCAATCCCTGCCAGAGGCCCTTGCGACGACTTTCAGGATGCACAGAATTAGAAGTAATCCGGCGGGAAATGCTAAACCAAAGTAAATGATGATAGAGAAATGTAAATGATACCGGAGTCCCTGAAGTAAGGGCGATGTACGTTATACGACTAGAACTTTAGACCCTTTGAACATCAAACATCTCGAGACAATGATAAAATCAAAGCTTTCTCATGAAATGGAATTTCCGTGAATGGAATGAAAATGTAATGAGATTTCATGAATTTCACATGTGATGAAATTAACTGGCCCATGTGAGACTTTGAGAGCTACAATTACGGGACATAAACAATGAATATGTAAAGGTAATGAAGAGTGTAGGATATTGCTACCTAAGTGTCAGTACAAGATTAAAAGAGAGTATGTGGCTTATTATATAAAAGGTGATCGTGATGAGACAGCAAGATATCCTAAGGGCACTAAAATCAGATGCCCATTACCATGATAATTATGAAAGTATGGAATAAGAAGTCAATAAATACAAATACACGAAATGCGAGAGGACATCTATGTAAAAAAAAAAGATACACGGCCAGAACGTGGAACTCATCTTTTGTTAACCCATACGGTTCGAGAAATTCAACGATATTGTAAGGGGAACCAAACCCTTCCATTGCGGCTCTGGCTACCACTAATGCAATACATCAACTTAGCCCTGGTGTGAACCACTGGAACGCTAACAAAACGGCAGTGTTTAAATAAGCCCAAAAGAAAACTCGGATAAATTTGCGCTTTTAAACTTTAAAGACGATACTTTGCGCCCCGAGTAAGCAGATTGAGCCACTCTCGTAAACATAACTGAGGAATTGCTACCCAATCAAGTGTTCATGTTGTATGTTTAATGCTACAACTGCATGGTATCCTGAAATGCACTGATAGTATTAGCGGCAGGGGGGATAGAATTTACACGAATTAATTACAACTACGAAGATATATTTCATGTCACAGCGGGAATATTTAAAATGTTCTATGCCCTACAAATGTTAGAAACCTATTGGTAAAGGTGATGTGGATAATTCAAAGAGCATTATGAATTCCACACGTCTGGAAATATAATAAAATACATTACACACGCCAAAGAGCGTGTAAACTTTCATTCAGCCTACTGAAATTCGGTGTTTCTTGCTTTGATCGATTAATAATCCGAGTAAATTTGTAGTTTTCGGCTTGGGTAACAGAAAATGGAATATGGCGATTTACACAAATCTACCAATGCAGATCGCTATGGAAACTAGTTTGATATACGCCCACTGGAAGAACGGTAGCTAATGAAACGAGAAAATAGCCCCGAAAGGAGTACCAGCAACTGTGAACTACATCACACACAGGTCGCGACTGATATACTATCTACCGTTAATAGCTATAATAAAAGCACCGTAATTCTAACATCCAGCTGCGACGAAGCACTAAGCTGGAGTTCCCTGAGCACATATATTTCTTTGAGAATAAAATTGACTAGAGAACCGTCAATCATAGAGTCATATATCATATAATAATACCGATTGAGATTAATGAAATTTTCTCACAGAAATTAAAGAGTAATACGTAGTTAAAATAATAGTAATACCTATACTACAGGAAAGGGAGCACAAATATTTTTAGAAAGTTATTTTTTTTAAGCAAGCAATATTGACACTAAATAGTTTGATATGGATGGCATTCGAACCAAAAGACCAAAAAAGCAGGCTAATTTCAAGGAACTGGATGGAGTAAGAAAGCTGTCGCCTGACCTAATGTAAAGTAAACCTCCAATACCTATACAGCAAAAGTAAATAGCTTCTAAAAATTAATAAAACAATTACGAGGCGAGTTATAAAAAATTCTAACCACATATCAATTTAATAAAATAATATTCATTGTATTCCCCCTACTATTTCATTAAATAAAATACAAACTATCAGTTTAATAGTATAACAGCCGTTGCTGAATTATAGCCGGAAAAAAGAGAGAGGGATCCCACTGACATAAACCTCAATTTTAACTTCCGAGATCAAAGGGGAAATGTAAATAGATCAAGTTCATACCACTGCTGAATTCCATCCGTAAAATAATTTACAACATAGTGAGAAATGCAATCAAGTAATTCGACGCCTCGCAGTATATGCATTTTTAATGCGATTTTACACCTCGTGAAACTTAGAATGAAAAGGATAACAGTGAAACTTACCTTTTCTTGGTACCGCCAGCAACAGATGGTTCCACGACTAGGGTCGATCCCAAGAAATTGAAACCTGTAACAAAGAACGGCTTGATGAATAAGAAATGAAATCAAAACGTCAATTGGAAAACCTTCGTTATTGCCTCTATTTCAGGCACAATGGCAATGAGACTATGAAAATGAGTGCATTCAATGCCGAAGAGTATTGACTGTATCCCACAAGTTGAAATTAACACATAAATAATAGTACGATTGGCATTTAATCGGTGGACCTTAATTAAATATAGGATTTGGAAAATCACCTGTAATGTAAACGTACAAGGCAATGAAGTGCGACGGAAAAAAATAATTCTATGGTGTAAAATAAAAATATATCATAAGGCAAATTCGTAGAAAGACAAGTCACGTGATTAAAGTGTCATCGGCACTTAAAAATTACTCATAATAACACGACTCATAAAACGACAAAACTCAAACACGACATCCTGACGTGAAAAGATAATTCGAATGGTAGACGATAAATCGAAAGGGCGATTTAAGCAAATAAAATTAGCCAAAAAGGAAAAACACGAATGGAAAAGCGACATTTTAAAAAATGGATAAAAGTTTCCCTTCACTTTAGTGAACTTTGCTGGTCTTTATATATGAAATCACTATTCACAAAAAATCCACACATTAAAAATGACTAACTAATAATACTTGGGTCGTTTTGTAATATTAATGCGAAATAGCAAATAACTACCAAAAAAGGTAATATGGAAAATGCTCACGCGAGAAGAAAAACGAACTACTAGAAATAAGGTTTATCACTTTATGAAAAAGTTAAATACTATAACATATTATACCAATGAGTTTTTTCTCATTGGTTAATTATTATCAAATTATATTCTACTTTATATTCTATTTTAAATTTCCAAGAGTATTTTGCATCCCAAACGACAACCACTATGCTATGATATTCAATCATAAATTCAGAGAATATCATTCAAAAGGACGTGTATCGATTATAGTCATACAAAGATGGCGCATTTACGACCCCTGGGATAGCTATCACAATGGACTAAAGATAGGAGTTGGCAATATCCATTAACAGGAATTTCCTAACACGAATGACCACTTTTTGTTAAACTTAGTCCGGGTGCTCAAATCATCAGGTGTTCACATGATACTTTTAACAGAAAAAAAAGGCATCTTGACTGCTTGGATCGTGCAGCACAGCAAAGGACTCCCCTGCATCTCACCAGTTGCATTACTCAACCTTAAAGTCCTTACAAGAAGCGATGTGACCCACCGGAAATTTCGGTGTTAACGCAGAAGGAATTTCCTACCATTTGCTTCACTCTCTTACTGAGAAAAACAGAGCATGCGCACGCGCTTGAGAAAAACACACCGCTGGTTCCACGAACAGTCAGTCGGCTTCGTTCAAAAAATCAAGAAACAAAACGTGAAACTCTTTCCGGAATGCTCGCCACCGTTTCAACGGAATTCCAGTTTATCACGGGCAATTACGAGATCGCAAAAACGAAAGACCATTTGTCCGAAATAATTACGTCGAAGAAATAAACCAAGGATGTAATAGATTTTCAAAATTCCCAATGAAGATACGAATATGATAGGACCATATGTCATCCCCCAAATGATGACTATTCTCACCTAATAATAACACAATCAGCGAAACATACAGATGTTTGGAGATAAAACGTAAACTACAAAGGTAAGAATGAAGCATAGAGTATGAAAAGAGAAATGGAGAGCAGTCAATGGAGGTGGAGGTAAGGCATAAAGTCCTAAAAAGATTACTTCAAAATATTTAATGAAGTATCAATTACGAATATGTTGGTGGGAAAAGAGAGAAAGCGAAACTAAAACGAGGGTAAAACTATTATAAACTCTAATATCCATTACGTAATCCATCCTAAAATATCCACAAACGAGATCTGATCAAAACGATCCACCCAAAATGTCACAGGAATTATTTTCAAGCCTAACTAATGGAGAAGATTAGTTTTTCTGGAACATTGAAAAGTATAGGTGTCATAATGCTCCTCAACATGGCGTAAACTATCGCCCGTGAACGATAACCCTCCTTCAGTACCTATGATTACATGGAGCCTTGACTTTAAAGGGAATTCGTGTAATGCATCGCCAGTAACCTGTTCTTTCCTTATAAAGATACTGCAGATTTATTAGAAAAACGCGGAAACCTTTTAATTTGTGTAAGCTTGTTCAGTATTTGGTTAGAAAACCAATTTTTGGAGACAATGCTGACCGCCTATTACATGTATCCCATTAAGCCTTTAGAAGCTCTTTAAGAGGCGGACAAATCTGCAGTCCTGTGCTATCACCTTAATTA
Source organism: Rhinocypha anisoptera (assembly GCA_011762765.2). Taxonomy (NCBI): domain Eukaryota; kingdom Metazoa; phylum Arthropoda; class Insecta; order Odonata; family Chlorocyphidae; genus Rhinocypha; species Rhinocypha anisoptera. The sequence continues at coordinate 613,753 of WURS02000018.1, forward strand.
TACCATCCATTTTACTATTATATTTAATCATATCAAACTTGTGAAATATAATTATACAAAATTATATCTATTTAAATAGGGCGTTTAAATAGTGAGTTAAACAATGTTTCTTTCAACCAATGAATGCCTCAAAAATTGACGCGGTGGATGAATTGGAACATGGAACGCGGTGAATGAACAGGGAAAGACGCGGTGAATGAACATGGAAAGAAAATATGACAAAGAACCCTATCTAATCCAACGAAATAAAAAAACGCGAAAGTAATACTACTGGTTCTTTTCTCTTCGCCCCTCTCAAAGCAACTTACTTAATCAAAATAACAAAAAAGTGAAAACAGATAAGGAAAAGAGTGAATGCAATGGAAAGGAGGAAATGGAAAATAATCACTTGAAAGCTCCAAACCAACACCTTTAGCAAAAAATCCATTCATCCCTAAATATTCATTCCGATATACGACACATCAGGCGGTCGAACACACACAATACATAGAAAAACACGTTTAATATAAAATCTAGATAAATTAAAAAGCACTTGTCCACAACTTTTTTCTGCTTATTTAGCCATACTCAGGTATATGACTAGTGTCTGAGGATAGCTGAGTTTGCCACAATAACTACAACGAGCGTTGTACGCAATAAAGTATTTTTGTGGAAAAGTGCTTTTACATTTATCTAGAAGAATTTCTCCCACCACACCTCACCTGGAACTGTGAAATTTATATTTAACATAAATATGTACAGGAGAATAATTGGGAGCAGATACTTTTTTATGGGAGTATGTAATTTCCATTGAAAGAGTACAACAAATCCTCCAGACAATAACGAGAAAGTAATAGGAAAGAATTGCAAACAAAGTTGGTTGGTGAAATTGCAGCACGGAACGATTAACATCTTATTTACTCACGCAAAAACTGAAACGTGCGCTTTTGAATTGCAATATTTCACTGCAAAATACAGAGGACAAATACAAAAGGGCATTCGCCTTTTTAAGGATTTTCAGTGATTAAATAATGGAAACAGGGATTGATAAGACAAAAAATAAAATAAACTTTGTCGATGTCACAAACGTTTTAAAAGAAATCACTCATCGCAATAAAACTGATCACCTGATGTCGTCAACTATTTGAGGCAAACAGTCATTGTGATTTATTTTTAAAAATTTGTGAAACCGACAAAGTTTAATTTCCCCTATTCATAATGTGGTTTCACCAATTTGAGCTGAAGTCCATTGAACGAAATTCAACGACCATCTTTAGTGAAAGGGTTGGGCGATTTGTGGCGAAAACCGAGGGGAGGTGAGAGAAGAATAGGAGAGAGGATGAGACGGAAGGAAATAAGAAACAATTGGAAAGGTGTGGAGAAGCATGCTGGAACAGTAGACAAGTCAAATATACCTGACCCGAAACCACTCTCTTCAACCCTATGGTCGGTTTGGTGAGGGTGGAGCTCACCTATTAATAGGCTCAACGGCGTGTGAAAATTCACACATTCAAGGGAGAAGGGCCAACTGCTTTCCCTGTGCCGCCCCCGTTCCCCATGAAGATGTGGTATCCAGAAAGTAACTCAGATTAGGTTTAGCTGGTGTCCAAAGGCGTTACCGGGACTTGAACGATAGTCTCCCCCTAGTAGCCAAGCGCTCTATCCGCGCTGTTACCACGACCTGATATATCACTGTACGATGACAATAAATAATATTTTAGGTAGCAAGAAAGAAAGTGACAGCGTAAGAGAGGTGAGGAACGAAATATTGAAAGGACAATGAGGATTCAAAATTATTATATAACGCTTCAAATGCTTTATAAGATATTACAATGATACTTAACATTACTTAACGCCTGACACTCGAAAATAATTTATTATTGTCGTCCCACACATATGACCCCTTTCCCAAGGATTCTTTTGGGTTATTCAACAAATTTGAACTACCTTTTGTCATTTTTCATTAAACAAACTATAGTATTCAACTCTAGCGTACGATGATGAGTAGGTAAGGTTAGAGCACTCATCTAGCGCTTAACTCCAACAGCGCGTGGAAATTCGCGTGCCAGCGAGGGGGCGGAGCAGTTCCTTTCCCTTTGCCGCCTGCGGTTTCGCAGAAAGATCTGACCTCCAGAAAAGCCCTCGTAATGGTTCGTAACTGGAAGTATGCAGAGGATGGAATATGAACCCGGGCCCCTTGTGCATTAGACCCGCACTCTACCCACAATCTAACTGGGTCTCCAATTTTTTTTTTACATTTTTTCCGCCATATTAGATAAACTACTCACCGTATTCAACACTGTCGAGAGTTTGGTAGTGCGAGAGTTTGGTAGTGAGAGTTTAACTCAGTAACCTATCATTTTTGGAAGGCATCCCTCAGATTGTCAATGATATGATAACGCCACAAGGAGGTAACTATGGAAAATTACACTCGGTCCAGAAATCCAATAATTATATATAATGTATGCAATTTTATTGAAACGCATTAAAAAAAGTTCTTAGAGTTACTATAGGCCAAACAATAAAATTCTAACCCAAAATGGCATGAGTTTTAATCAACCTTCACACCTTATGCGACTTCCGGGTTGAATATTTACGATGGGATTAGTCAGAATAAGTAGCGTATATATTCTGTAGTTACCTTGCATACATGTTTAATAAATGTAACTTGACATTGTTACATTATTATAATATTGTTCCGTTATCGAATGTTTGCACGTAAGTACTTTCTTGCTTGGTTAATAGTTTTGAATGTGAACCCGTGGAAATGCATCCTTTGGGTTGACTCACCCCCTGCCACACACCCTCGAGGCGGCTTGCAGGGGATTTCATGGGTGTAGATTTGCTCATCGTGTCATAATGCTGGCCAAGAAACAATCCACGTTCAGTGATAGTTTAAACTCATATTGCTTCCTCAAATTTCACCAACGGGCCCAGAATATGCAGCTAAAGGAAAACAGAGCATTCAATTCCTTGCTTGACACACAGCGTAATTTATTTCTACGTCAAAAAACGAAGCGTGGCTGAAATCTTGGAGTCCTTCA
>WURS02000018.1:616875-629941 GCA_011762765.2 Rhinocypha anisoptera
AGATTGGTTGACTGCAGCCCTCCATCCTTTCCTATCTAGTGCTAGCTCTCTTACTCCTTGGTAGGTCTTCCTTCTATCGTCTCTAATAATTTGCCCTATATATGTCCCTCGGCCTTCCTCGAGGAGCCCTCCCCTCTATTTTTCCTTCTATTATATTCTTCAAATTGTATTATATTATATTCTTCAATTTAAATACATTATCAAATATTAAACTAGAAGCAAACGTCGCCATGATAGTAATTAATGTACTACGTTGGACGCATCCGAAATATATGTTCCAATCCAAAAATGACAAGTTATTAAGGGTATGCGAAATCACGATGCTCAGAAATCCCCTGCTACAGGCTATCCTCACGGGAAAAAACTGGGATTAGGGCAGAAAAAACTGACGTCGGATCACCAGTGAACTCCCGAAAATACGTAAATAATTCAAACCATAAACTGTAGCACAAAAGATTTTTTAAGATCTTACGGCTGGACCCAATGCACAGGGCAACTTATTAATTACAATATTGCTTTTTAAGCTGCCTCATTGAGGAGATAGGAAAAAATAATCGACTACATTTTCCTCCCCAAAAGAGAAAATTGTTTCCGCCTGCACCTAAACCTATTTGGCCCAACCATGACCTTGAATGTTGAAGTGATATTTAATATTAACGCTATAACATATTACTATAGTATTACTACCTATTTAAAAAGTACTTTTATTTTGTGACTGTGCCATAAGCATTAATCGGCCAATAGCTTTGATAAAACTCGACAAAATCCCAGTGAATGAGCTATCGCATGTGTACCATGAATATCAAACTAAACATCGACAGTGAACTACGAGTAGTGGGGGCCAGGGCATTACTCACATGTGTAGCAAATATCCTGCGATTAAACAAAAAGACATTGCGATTAAACAAAAAGACGTCATACGCCCAGAAAAACGCTTGCATCTCAATATACAAGTCACACCACATTGACAGCCACTTCACGCAGTACCCTAGGTCCGCCGAATATAATTTTGTAGGCAAATGTGGCACAATTTATTGATATGCTATAAAACATTCGTGAAACCAAGATGACGAACACGAAAATATTCCGAGGCAATATTACAGAAACGAGCGAAAAGTGACGAAAAACGAATTCGTACTAGAACTTTTACTACCAGCTTCCGCCCACGGTCCTTAATCTAACTCGAACTAAAGATGTTGTGGAACTCTCATTCCGAGGGAAACTTCCGGTCTAAGATAGCGAGCGCATGTGGCAACGACGGCTCCGGGGGGCCAACAGCACGAAAAAGTCCGCACGCATCGGCGCCGTCATCCGTGGAGCGGGACGCGACGGCCGCGCCAAAACGCTTCGTGGAAAAACGACCTAAGAGGGGACCCCGGCGACGGGCTGGCCCACGCCGGCACAGGGGAAGCCGGGGCCGGGTGGCGCGACGCGGACGCCACCCCCAGGGGCCGGGGCCCCGGCGAGGGGCCCGGGCGCCGAGGAGGAAGAGAAATAGAGAGAATAAAAAGCTGGCAAGGAGAGGGAAAGAGGGACGTGGCGTGCGGGATATGGAAAGGCGCGGCACGCTGGGAGACGGAGGGAGTGAGGGAGAAAGAGGGAGAGGTATATAGAGAGAGAGGCAGTCCGCCGACGGGGAGCCAATGAGAAAATCCGAGACGGATGAACCCTTCCATGAATGTAACCGACGTTCTGGTTGGCGGCGAGGATTGGATGGGGGGGATAAAAAGGGAGAGAGGAGGGTGGGAAGGGGATGGTGGTGCAAGGTGCAAAGGAGAAACAGGCGGAAAGAGTATCGAAGTCGAGGCGATGTATCGAGGGATCGCAAGGAGGGCATATCGAGAGTAGGAGGAGGGGGGCCGCGGCAATTGAAACGTCTTCTGCAAAAAAGTGAATTCTGCAGTGGCGCGCGCGGTCAATGGCCACTACTCCAAAAGAGTGGCGCGGACAGAGCCTTGCCGAAAAACGACGTGCTCCTGCTTCTTGCCTGCAGCTCTCCGGGCCACTTAATTCTCGCCCGATGCCACGAGGAATGCTGCGGGACCGGGAATGGAAGCAATGCTGACTGAGGCTTCGCCTGCCCACATAAAATTCGATACTCACTCAACTTCTGGTGGAGGACTACCGACTGAAATTCCCATTGAGGAAGCGTCCACTTTTGGGAAACACGGAATAACGCTAAGAAAAGGGAAAACGGGTATCCTCATTTCTAATTCTATTAAGACAACACAAGTGTGGGTCATGCAAATTCTTGGATAAATAGCTAGAGAGGATTCACAGTACTTTCCAAAGTCGTCACAGTTATCCAGCACATATGCTTTCCGCATCTATAGAAAGTTTTTGACTCCTTCAAATTCCAAAGAGAAAAATACTCAATTTTGAAAGTCATATAGTCTGAACATAATTTAACTAAATATCATTAATGGCACATTAAAATTATTGTTTTAAGGCTAGCGCAGACTTTGTATTAACTCAACCCACACGACTGACTGCACAAAAAGAACAAATACCAAGGACAAAATGAAAACATTAGTTAACAAAAAACTATTAGTTTAAAATAACACCTTTAAAAATACTACCAGATATCGTCTGTACGGCAGAAAGCAATGATATTTTCGAAACATGGCCTAACGTTGAATAACTCTACAACTATGAAAAAGTTATAAGGCAGAAGATTCATCTATAAAGTTTTAACCTTTGTTTTAAAAACAAAATTGTGATGGCATTTTGATTTGAAGGATATGTAATATTTTTGTGCCGAATCAAAATTTAAAAATTACCTTTTGAGAAGAGGCGAAACAGCTAAACACAACAATTGAATCCAATAACCCTATCCAAAATACTACATCTAGCATTTCGAATATATTACGTTCACATCCTGCAATATTTTTAGTCCTAGGGAGTCATTTCATATGGATGCCTTTCATGTTCTTGGGTGATTCTTCAGAAGATGAAACATTCAGATACTGGTAATACTACCCTGGCGAAACGAGACAGGTACTGAAAATCCTTTAAATATCCTCAATTATCGTGAGTATAGAAAGAATCTCAATAAAGGTCACTTCCTGAACTGTAAAAAATGCATTTCATTTGTCGGAACTTAGTTCCCTAAACCAGTTGAAAAGGGTGAAATTCCACCGAAAACAGGTGCCATGCGTATAAAAGTACAGAAATGAAAAATAGACGATGAAAAGCAAACCACCAACATTAAAGCATTTTCTCGAGAGAAGGCTAAGAACGTTCGTAAGCCGCTTTTACAAAAGGTAAATACTATAGAAAGAAATGCAAAAAGGAGTTCAGGTTGGAAGAGCATTGAATGGCACTAGCAAGAGGATTAAACGAAAAACAAAAGTATTACAAACTATTATGACGGCAACACAATTAAGCATTCCGATTAAAGAGGGAACATATTCCGAGCTGAAAGTCCTTAAGTACTAATTAACAATTAATATGATAGTAATCTTTCGGGGGTTTAGTATTGTACTTCAGATCGCGGCTTCGCATCAACCTGAAGAAGCTGACTACAATGCCGAAGAAACAGTCATCTTTCTACATTGAACAATGCGATGAAGACTGCGAAATATTAGTATCACCACCCAGAATCTGGTGTAGCTTTCACGACAATTAATTTACCTAAGTATATTCAAAAACCAAAATTAGAGGCTCCCAGGATTCTTGAGAATAAACGAAGGGAAAAGAATAGCCCCCAAGTTTATAAAAACATGCTAACATTTTTCAATTATTCCCTTTTCAATTACTACTACCTATAAAGATAATAAAAATCAGCTTCTCCTAGTCTGACATTCGGTGGCTGATGAGTTTACTGATGAGTTACAGAGGAATGTAATGCAAACCCTATAGAGCAAAATCTTTTTTTCTTAGGAGAAAAAGATTTTATACACGAATATCTATAAGACAATATCCTTGTACCTAACACAAGAAAAATCGATCAAATATGAACGCAGTAGGAGTAAAAAATAAAGGAACCTACAGGAAAAAAACTGCATGAAGCGTGAAAAGAAAAAGGCAATGTTGATTGAACAACCGGTTTTCCAGTAAAAAAGGAAAAAAAAACATTAATATAAATCATGGTCTCATTTATTTCTACGGTCAGACACATCATCATCCGTATGTTTACATGTTCTCCATTTAATGCTGTCCTAACGAAAAGTCGCAACCGAATGAATAACTCGAAACAACCAACCATTAATTAGAATAGAAAATGGATTTTTGTAAGTGGACACTGGAATTTTAACATTTAAAAAATCTTCTGTATGGAAGATACCAACAATATAACAAACCTGTAGTGGAGAATGGACCATTTTCGAGCACGAGCAACATCAGCACCTTTTTCGGACTCACGAATCGCACGAAATTTCAGTTCGGATATGATGAGGCGCAATAGACTCGAAAAAAATGGCAAACAAGAAGCCGAAAGAAAAAGAAGGCGGGGGAATGGGTGGCCAGGACTAAAATGGCGTGTTGCAAGGCTCTTCCACACAACACACCTTCCACGTTTTTAAGAATGGACTCCGAATGACAGCAAACGACATTCCACCCTCCTACAAGCCTGCCCAGCCGCAGACAATACAATTACGAGGCAGTCGTTAAAAAATGCGAGCCTCACGAATTGAATTTCGGCGAAAGGAGAGAGCAGTAGAGGTCCGATTGACCAGCCGTAGCTCTTAAGGATGGAATTTTCATTGTCCACATGGAATATTACATTCTGTGTCGATGATTGCCTTTCCGGCGTACGAAGAGATCACTAATCCCGACAAAAAGAATATTGGAAGGCGGCACTGCAAATGAGGCCATCGCTCTAATTCAATAAAAGTCTCGTCATAACGCGCGAGCCAGAGTTACTTTTCAACAAAAAATAACAAATCCAGAATTTACAGTTTTATTAAAATCATGGGTTTTAATTAAGAAAATATATATACGAAATGTAGGCTCTATACTCCCATACATAAAAAATACACAGGCCTTAAACAAAATGCATGATATCGGCATTCAAAAATACATCAACGGCTGCAATATAACTACTAACAAGCAACACTTCTTTTCATATATATATGCACTTATTTAATTTAATTTCACAGAAACTATAGACAGTTCTTTAAACATGTTTCAAGGAAGCAAATGTTTTATCTATTAGCACGAAATACCTTTCAAGCCGCCCCGCAATGGCGTGTGGCAGGAGTGAGGCACAAACAAAAGCACTTCCTCTGCCCTTTTCCATTCATAAAATGCACATCATGCCAGTCATCTCATTGTAAATGAAAAACCACTGAACGCCGATTTCTCAAGAGGATCATAAAAATGTTTATAAATTGCACTCACATCCTAAAATTTTATTTATCTTTCACTGAAATTTAAACGAAACTTTAAACTTTGAAACTAACCAAAATCATTGACAAAAAAAATTTTCCATTTCAAAATTAAAATGACAACTGCAGAAAAATAATCGCGGAAAGTTGATCCTATTTCAGATTTTTTTGTAAGCTAGAGAAAACACGTTTATTCAGTTTTAGCAGTGGCGGATGAATATGGGCGACATCGACATAATCAGATATGTACAAATGAAAGAATTAAGCATTTAGTACGTTTCTTAGTAAAAAAGAAAATTGGCTCTAGTGAATGGCCGCTGCCACATCGGCAATAGAGATAACCATGAATCAGCCGGCAGCGGCTTCATTTAGTATGAAAGTTATTCATGTTTACTAGCGTTTTATCGCAATTGCTACTGCTCGTTTGCAAGATTGACGAATATTACGATATATTGGAAAAGAAAGCAAACGCTCAGCGATTCTTAAACTAGCACGCTTACAATAACTGGATTGAAGACGCTTTTATCAAGAGAACAAGCGGTGGACACTGATAAGAGACATTTCATGGCTGTGAAAAAAAGTGTTCGCTATCTAAAGAGCTGAAGGGCATGTGAAGAATGGCTAAGGACTTAAGAGGTTGAGTATTCCACAAGAAATGAACCCCCAAAAGGGCCAAGGCTACCGGACGGAGAAACTTGAAATACAACTAATTTTGCACCAAGAAAATCCTACTTCTAACAGCGGAATGATGGAATGTTCGACAGCACAGAAAGTTGCCGAACTTTTTACAGCTAACGCTCCTTGAAGAAAGTTGCATTCCATAGACCTAGAGCAGCACCAGTGGAAACAACGTTGAAAGTAAACGGTCGAAGAGACGAAAATAAACTCATAAAAGGAAAGGTAGCAAAAAAACGATTGATAGTGAGCATAAATCAAAAGGCGAATAAGACGGCTAGAATTTGAGACGGCTGTTGCGATGAATAAAGCGTCACAGACACGCAACCGTAGTTGTAACACAGTCGGCAGCTGCGGGCCGCAAGGAATGAAAACGAGAGTCCCTATTTTGAAATGGGTAAAAATGTATGCCCGTGGCGAAATTTGTATGCATAAATAAAACTGAAATGGCAGCGAGTAGAATCAATTATAACCAAACCACTAACGCCCATTCAAAGAGAAGTTACGGCGGGGCAGCAAACCTATGATGTTTGTCAAATAGTTGTACGGTATTCACATGGGGCAAAAAAGCGTGAAACCTTGTTACAACATTGGAATAGAAGTTTTCGCGTACCATGTGCGTCTCTTCATACTGGTAGCAGAAAATATTCCAATAACAACAAAACTCTAGGCCTTTCTGAACATCTTTGGCGTGCATACAACGAAGCTAAATGCATGAACACCAAATAATCCATCCTTTGATAAAAATAAGCAATCGAAACATTTTAAATAAACCTTCACTGCATGTAATAAATAGAAAAAGATGTAAGTTGTTCATCCAATATCTATCAAACTTTTCATCCAAAAATGCAAGGATTGTCTAATGATATTTTTTCCAAATATATACCTGTTATCAAATTGCACGTTCAGAAATTGTTCACATTTACCACTATAATCACCCGATTTCTCGAACAAAAGTGAACAACGGAGTACAAAAAATAGTTATTTTTCACAGGACTTTTAACGCTTAAAAAATCAAAACATAGATAAGGCATGTAGTAAACAATAGAAACACACTTGAAAGTAAAGAAAAGGCATTTATTTTAAAAAGCAGACCTCGGATAGAAAAATTAAGATATAACAAAATGAGGTATTTATTTCATGAGAATGGGTTATGGGCAACATCAATTATAACTAGATCCATACATTAACGAGACGATAAAAATACAGCATAACACCATAACACCTATTTATACGATAACACTAGTTGAAATTGAATAGATATTACTTTAAGAATGAGTTTTCATACAAACTAATATAATGGTGCTTCACAATTAAAGAGATTAAAATGAAAATCAACGCATGGCAGATATTTGGAATACATGTGTGTGAACCGTAATATATTGCATGAAAAAAATGTATAAAGAGCAAACAGAAACGATCATACTTTGTAGAAGAACACTTTATAATAAAATATTCATGATGTTAAAGTCTACTAAAATAACAATGAAAACACAACAATTCCGCCGGTTGAAATATACTATTTTGTCAGGAGTAATCGCTACGGCTCACTACGGTTGGTTATTCTACACGAAAGAATATTAACGATTGATTACAATAACCCGAAGTAATTTTATACACCTGGGGATAATAAATAACATCTTAATTATTTTATTCGGTAATCCTAGCCGCATAAAGTACAGCAAAAATAATAAATACTCGCTTTAGTCACCGTTGACACAATTCAAAATAAAAACGTATCAACAGCAGGCACAGTACTTCACTTATACACTTTTTTATTCTAATATTTCGACAACACAATTAAGAATTGCCAATCCTTAAGATTCTTTGACATTATTTTGTGTAATAAGTACGGGACAACTAAAAATAAGCAAATGCTGAAACTTTCAGAATTCCTACCGCAGTAAATCATCAATTATCAATTAATAAAACTAATAGAACTGCCGTGGCAACAAAACAGGGGGTTATTTATACTGTATGAATATCAAGAACACCATCACATTTGTAGTACAAACGTAATACAAAATAAATAACTCAATAAATAACTTTTACCGGCATCCACTTACGAACAGCAGAAAGAGATATCACTCACTAGTGATTACGAGGCAAGACAATCAACATGCGATGGTCAAAATAACAAAATGAACTTATAAAAAAGAAAACACAACGCATCTGAGAATTCTGCGAAGTCGACTGCACTTGAAAAAGCCCATCAATCCGAACTGCCGGTGACCTTCAACAAAAACCTGGTAGCCATGTTGGATTTTCAGAATAAGAGCCAAGCGCACGAGGAGGGAAGTACGACTAATTCATATGATACATACTACTACAATGTATCATCAGTAACCAACACAACCGTTTCATTGGACTTATTATGAACACAAAGTATTAATACATACCGTTCAGTTTGTCAATCGCTCTGTCCGCCATAGATTGATCGGGGCAATCCACGAAAGCATATCCGCCACGCTTAACGAGGATAGTAGCACATGTAACGCTGTGATCTAAAAGAAGTTGTCGTAAAGTCCCTTCGGTGACGTCTGCTGGTAAATTTCCAACGTAAAGCTTACTCATAATGAGTTCTAGTTAATTCACAGGCTAAAAACACTGTACTTTAATAGTTAAAATATTAGCACCTTGCACAGTCTATTTAGAACGTCCTCGTTCCGAAAACACAGACACAAACGTTGAGCCTCGCGCGCCACCGCTCTTCTCTCCCTCACCGAAGCCGGGAAGCTTGAAAAATACTCGTTCGCGCTGATTGGCGCGACTGAAGGGCACGTGGTTTCAATCATTCCCGCCTCTCTATTTGATTGGACGAAATCATCATTAGTCCTGCCATATGGGAAAATACGCAAAACAACCTGACTTGATTTTGCATAGTTCATTATTATGATAAAACATATTTTCTGTTTAACATATGATAAACATGACTTCTCGATTAATTTAGAGAAAAAAATAAGTATGTTTCGCTCCTTTGAGTATAGACCATTTATTTATTAAAAAACAAAATTAAATAATAATTAATAATTACTATTTGAATTTTCCTAAACCTTCCATTTTGTTTTTTAAACATTACAACAATGTGAATCGCCAAGTTTGTGCCTCCATTACTACAAATTGGACTTGCGAAATTGCGTGTATGAATTTTCAGTAATTTAAGTTGAAATTACTACTATATAGGGAGGAAAACTAGGAAAATTGCATTTACTAGGTGATGACCATGCATTTTTTTTCTTTGTTTATTCCAGGTGAGGTAAGAAAACCCTTTAATATTATATACTTAGAGTCACCCGTTATACTTTTGTATTGTCGCTAAAGTCTATAAGAAATACGGAGTAATTTGGATATTATTTAAAAAATTTTGGTTAAGAGGTGTGCAAATTTTTAACTTCATTTTACTTATAATTTGCGACACTGCAGACCATGTTAAAAGAAATTACTTGAATTCCTAGGCGTTCATTCGCAAAACTTCTTAAGAATGGAAAAATACAGGGAATTCAACCCCAGAAATTAATGATTTCACATGGAAGGCTTTCGGATTCACACAAAAAAGTATCATACTGATATATTCAATCACTCAGCTTTTTACTCAATGAAACTAATAAGATTTGACTTATGAGTCTATCCATATCTTCCAAATGGTAATATAAGAAAATAACTAAATATGAACAGGCTTCTGAAATTACCTAATAGTCTGCAAAAACTAGCGATATTTTGGAGTACTGGTAATATGTAATTTAATGGCTAACCTACTACTGAATTCCTTTGTTCATTGAAAAGTTTTTAATAGTCAAGAGAATTGAAGAAGGTATATTTTTATTTAAGCTTTAAAAGGCTAAATTCCAACTCACCTCGTACTTAGATTTTAGTGACCAATTATCACCTTCACAATAAATAGTGTCTTTTATTGATGAACCTATTCCTATACTCGTTGATCGCCGGCTAAAATATAGAATGAATATATTGTGCAAATTTGAAAGATTACTTCAATGAATACGTTAAAGACATAATGCAAATCCCGTTATATTAAGGTAGATCAGATCTCTCAGGTGAAATAAGGGAGATAGAATGTAGAACGGATAGATTTAAAATGTCATTTTTCCCTCGTGCGATTAGATATTAAAATGAACATGGTCCTACGGTTAGTTAGGAAAGGGAGTGTATATACTCGTATTTTATAGTTATTTTACAGCCATATTAATTATGTAGTTTGACATTATTCCTGAATGTGAATAATGTTTTTCTATGAATATTTTGCATGCAAGTAGTTTCCTTCTAAGTGAAATATTTCTAACATTTGCAAGTGGGAATTAATGAATGGCGGTGGCTCACCCCCTACCAAATGCCTTTGCGGGTTTGTACGATAGGTAGTACAATGAAGAAGTAGGAGTACACTGCTAGCTGGCTTGCAGGGTATACATGAAGATGTAGATGAGAAACTATAGGCTATCTAAATCTTGTACACCATGATGAGAATTTGAGTCTATGCTAAAATCTTATTGCTGAAGCAAAACGCCAACAGGCGCAACCTTGCTAGTACGACGAGCAATTTTCACTTCTAGAACTACGTCATATTTTAAACTCGTCAAGAATAAACACAAAAGTAAGGATTTCTTTCCATTTAGAATTACTCGTCTGGGACGTGACCCACTATTCAGCCGGCGGCTGCGGAATCTAAAGTGAGAGAGGGTGAGTGGAAAAAAATCATGGGCGGGAAAAGAGAGGAAGGGAGGTGAGCGGAGAGGCTTAAACACTCCCTGGAAGCAGAGAAGCGAGGGACATGCCAACACACAGCCTGCTCCTCAAAGAGAGAACTGATATACTGAAGACACAAGCACGTAGGACGGGAAAAATTCCTGTGCCGATGTCATATTTCCCTGGTCAAAATTCATTTCCATGGTCAATCATCATTAAAAATTTCTTCTCCATAGATTCAAGTGCAATTAGTGGAAACACCTATTAGCCGCCGTTGACTTGAAAATAAAACTTTCAGGTTGTAAGAGGTACCAATCATGTATAAGGTGCCTATAGTAACCTGCAATATTTAACACCCTCTTTTCCACGAGTATTTATACTGCAAATAGCAATTGATAAAGTATTTCTCAAAAAAAGGATTTACTTATAAAAACTACGGGAATAAGAGGCCTATATTAGATAGGGAGAGATATTTTCACTTATGGAGTGCTACTTACCCAGTGGAATGAAGAACGGGTACGAACATGAGATAGGTGAAATAAGCTAAACTTTCAACTGTAGATGTTGTTTCATAATTTAAAAAGAGTTGATAAGTTAGTTCATTTTTTATGAGGACGATATAAGAACATTCCACCGATTATGTCACGTCATATATCAGGTTATGTATCCCTAGGGTAATGTTTTTATTAATTTATTTTCCAAATATTCAAAACAGTCACAAGTGGACTTTTACACTGAATGTACTACAAATTAATGTATACCAAATATAACATTAAAAACAAAAAAGATAAATACTAATGACAGCCTGAACAATCGGACAACAACAAGAATAGTCCGATACTGCCTTTAGGAGGGAAGAAGTTTTTTTTGCTCGGCTGGTAAATATAGTGATGGGAGGGGAGGTCAAGTAGGGTTGGATGGGTGACAGAGTAATTCGAGTAGTTTCGGGATTCGGTAGAGAAAAGAGACCGACAGGGCGAGAGTGAAAGAGTGAATTTAGGTAGGCGTGGAGGAGATTACTGCTGCTGAGGGTTTTGCGGCCGGGAACATAGAGGGAGAAAAAAGTAAGGATATCAATTAAATCTGAAATCGCCGTTGATGGCAGAACGGAGGAAATATGGATCTTGAATCGCTCGACGAGTTGACAAGGAGGGTAAATTCCAAGTGAGGACATAATATTCTTAAATGGGAAGAGTGACACAAAGAGGGAACGCGGTGGCGAACAACAGGCATGAAAACATTAAGGGGGTACTCCACAAGTTTTACATTTTTGGGACAGCCATTTTACCTGTTTCCCCTGAATAGTAGACACTGAAGTAAATAATTGGAAGCTATTTTTTCCTCCCCAGTGGAGAAGTCAGTTGCAATGCGGTTTTTTAATAGTAAAAAAAAACAACAGAAATTATCCACCAAGTGTTATTTTCAACAGTGGTTATCCAGTGCTTGCGTTTGATGTAGTTAACTATTTGCGATCTTTCTGGATGTTCCCCATTTCTAACGCCGACCCTCCGAAATAAAAAAAAATACTTAAGAAAAGTAAGGAGATCGTAAAAGGTCGGTGTTACTTTACGCATTTTAGGTCTCATATTGAGTACGCTTTGAATGTGTGGGATCCCCATGAGGAAGGATTAGTCTTGGAATTAGATCGAGTGCAACGTAGTGCGGCTAGATTTGCGAAATGTTGTTATGATCAACGTCGTAGGGGGAATTTATTGGAGGAGTTACATTGGGAGACACTCGTTGATCGAAGGTTAAATTATAGGTTATTTTTAAAATACAACCTAAAATATAGGCTAAAAATATTGTGTAAATTTGACCCAGATTACTTCAATGAATAGGTTAAAGACATATTGCATATCCCGTCATACTAAGGTAGAGCAGGTGACTAACGTAATATCAGGAATTTCTAGATTTTGGATGCGGGAGTGCATGTATGTTGATAGATCACCCACTGCCACGCGCCCTTGCGGCGGCGCACAGGGTAACACGTAGAAGTAGACACAGCAACAAATTCTTGGCCCTCAAATACTCGTGTAAATTAAAATTACCTACATTTCAGAACGCTTCCCAGTAGTCACTAAAGATTGATGAATTCAGCACTCTCCATGTGCAGTGTTCTTGGGGAGAACTTTCCGGCCAACTATTTCGCGCATATCTCCGGGGGGTGGGGATAAAGATGGCCACCGGTGACGTGTGCGCAGTAGAACGAAGGCACGCACTGCGAGGCACACACAGTGGGTGGCCACCGTAGAGAAAGACGGTCTCTCTATGCACAACCCTCGGGTGGTTAAGCATTATGGTTAAGCACCCTAACTGATCGTGCGGTTCCTAGAGACTGGACAGGAGCCAATATTACTCCCATATTT
>WURS02000018.1:647032-661202 GCA_011762765.2 Rhinocypha anisoptera
TAAATGTTGATTTAATATGTGACAAACACGTTCTTTTGACATGTTCATAACCTCTGCTATCTCTCTCACTTTAATTCAGCGGTTGTCTAGCACCATTTGGTGAACTTTGGCGATATTTCGGTTGGTAATTGCAGTTTTTGGATGTCCCAAACTTTCATCATCTCCCACGCTCTTACGGCCATGTTTAAATTCAGCTGCCCAAAATTTCACAGTGTTAAATGATGGTGCAGAGTCCCCATACTCAGAATCCAACTCATCTTTGATTTGCGTAGGCGTATTGCAATTCAAAAATAAATATTTAATAACAGCTCCATACTTGATTTTGTCCATTTTCACAAAAACACTCTCATTAACTCTCTCAAACGACTGTTACATAATAACTGCGAGTCCAAAATGGCTGAAACTTTGATGAGTAACTGTCGACAGAAGAACAACAAAATCCTAGCTTTTATTTACATGTGCTGCCATCTTCATGTTGGATCAGAAACTTTTCAGACCACCCTCGTAGATATCTATAGATATCTAAATCATGTCTATAAATGTCTATCCATATAGGATCTAGCAATAGATATCTCCATAGAGTACCTTACTCTATGATATCTCCAAATGTGTAGATATCTATGGGAACCATTCTAAAGATATCTATCAGATATATTGGGGAGTCACTCTATAGATATATATTATACATATATAGTTATATCCAGCACCACACCGCAAATGGTTGTCTAAATCATGTCTATCCATAGATGATCTATCAATAGATATCTAATCATCTACCTATCAATATCTATTTGCTGTCTGGGAAATCATCAACTGTATTAAAATTTACTGGCGAAACTATAGTGCACTTTCTTCTCAAAGAATAGAGTATCATTTCTTGCTGTTTCTGCCACAAGCAATCCTCTGATCCTTGACCTTAAGTGTCAAAAAAGTTTACATTTGACATTAATGAAACAATATGGAGATTATCACTTTGTATATTTCCACAAAAGGAGCACTGAAAACAATCGGTTTTGACAATGATCGCCGTCATCATCTTCCAGATGGCAATTATTGTTTAAACCGGTCGTTTTTTCAGTGCTCCTCTTCTACTTCTAAGCATTACCCTGCAAACCGCCCCTAAGGGCTTGTGGGAGGGGGTGAACCACCACCAAACATTCACATTCACTCCCAAAGGTAAATGTTAAGAAACACATTGCACTCAGAATGAAGCAACCCACATTCAAAATAAAATAAAATAGTAGAACATCATCCACAACATGCAGGACAATGTTAGACTCCTGAATACAAACATGCATGAAAAAACTACAAATGCTGTCACAATATGCAAGGTACAAATAGGAGCTCTTCTCCTTCTAAATTATCAAAATACTTTCCCGCATGACTAACTCCTTTACCCGTGGGGACAATGAAGTGGTTTCGCGACCTTAGTAGGACTGGGGGAAGTAAGGAGGAAGGGCCCTCTCTCGAAGGTGGGTAGTTAGGGAGGTGGGGATTAAGTGTAGGGCAGGGAAATAAGGTGGGTCACGCTATGAGTGCTAAATGCTTTTTTAGAAAGTTTCGCAATCGGGATGAGTGAATTTTAACCTAACTTGCGAAACCGTTGGAAATTTTGAATCCGGTTAACAACCAGTTTGGAACTCTTGTGGAAGTATACAAAGTGATAATCTCTACATTGTTTCATTATGGAATTCCCACCACATTACGGGCTCCTCAGTGAATTTTATTTGAAATTAATAGCAACTTTTCAATAAAAACATATATCACACCAGGTGTTTCATCTCTGCAGCAACAAATTCTCCTGCAGCAGGATTTTAGTACAGTGCAGGCAACATAAGGTGCTCCTATTTTACTTATATGGAAAATGAGCATCTTGAATGACCAATCTGGAAACCTGTAGCCATGTTTTATTCAGAGTAACTGTTGCTTGCAACACAGTACGAAGACCCTACATGTTAGGATTGCTGTGAACAAGAGAATGTGAATAATTATGCAACAATTTTCACATCTTTTATACAATTTTAAAAAGTCATTCTTAAAACATGCTGAAGCATGCCTTAATATTGGCCACTTTTCGGAAATAGATGTGTGCCTACTTGTCAATCCACAAATTAAATAATATACTTGGATATGCATCCACGTGAATTTCACCCAAATCAAATTTTTTTCCATCGAGAGCCATACACCATACCATGTCATATGATTTACTTTTTTTCTGATTTGGAATTAAATGCTAATAGGAATTAATACATATTATTTCACCATAAAAAATGTGAAAGAGTTGATAATTTGCTTAAGATGAATTTGGGACAACAGTAACATTTCATTATAAGAAGCATATATGTAAGGTATATCGTGCATGTAAGGATGAAATATGTACTGCACGAGATCTTTGGAGCGTGTTAAATAAATTCGAGAAAAAGACAAAACTTATCAACTTTTTCCAGGCAAAACTTATCAACTGTGGACAATGTAACGTAGCTTTTTACCTGGAATTCCTGTCGGTAATCCTGGAGGTGCAGTAAGAGCAAGCATTTTCTGCTGATGTTGTGGTCCATGATGCTGCACTGCATGGTGCTCTATTGCCAAATGATTTTGAAGATGGTTCATACCCTGACGTAATGCATTCCCCCTCTTCACAGCTTCCATCACAAGACCATAAGTGTCTCTTATTTTTGCTTCCTTCTTTATTTTCTCCCTAGTAAGATAAAGTAATACACCAAATCAAGATATGTTAGGTCCAAGTTAACATAACTAATTAACATTAGATAATGGAAATATTAGAAATTACACATTAATTATAAAATATTACGTAAAACAGAACTTACGCCCTTTCATCGATGGGTGGAAGCATTCCGTGGTCAGACAGAAACGTGTCATGTGTCCTTTTCAAAGATCGGAACACTAATGTGTGAACCGAATGGCGGTGAACCTCCTGAAATGATCAGAGAGAGCACATAATTTACTTATGAAACCACACAAAGATTTGAAATAACAGTACATCAAACTCTATCGCATATGCCGTCCCACACTCAAAGAGATACAAGTTAAAATGTTCATATGTACTTACCTCAGTCATTTCTCAAGTAACTCAGTAAGCAGAATTACAAGAAGTCTGTTGAGTGTTCGATTAATAAGCAGTAAATAAAAGTCCTAAATATAACTTACATCATGATTTTAGGTTGGGAAAAGAACAATTTCGTGCAACGTTGTTTGAAACGCTTACTTTCGACTTCACGGAGCACCGCGTTGCAAACGCAAAACTCAATTTCGCGTGTCATATTTTTCTTGTTTTGATATCGTCGCTGATTGCCTCTATGTTTCTGTGTAATGTGCATGTGTTTTTCTCATCAGTTATTTCTGGAGGGAGAGCGCTTGTTCCAGCAGTATACAAATGGGATGTGTGGAAAAGATAATTTTTTAAAATTGTAAAACTCCTTGGTATTTAATTTTTGGGCAGAACTACTTGCATAATTACATAAATGGAAGGTGAGTGGTTTTTTAAAAGGATATATACATTAGTGAGTGGTTAAATTCATTATCTTCTTCGACATAGGTAATATTTGGAGTATGTGATATGTTCACTCCAAATCTTGCATGAATACGGAAGAAATTATATCCACAACCGTTGATTTTTTTGTTTCTTTCGCACTCTGTCATAGTCTGATACACTTTTTCTTTGGTTGAGTATTTATATCGTGGACTGAAACATAATAACTGTCGGCTTCTTATCATGTGTTTCTATATTTTTTTAGGAACCAAGAAAGAATATGTGGCACCGCAACATTCAGCAAACATTAAATCATCAGTTTATAAGGGCCCCCTCCCAAGTCCATTGATAAATTTCGATCCCCTAATTACTCCAAACGTCCCTTCTCTTGCACCATGTATTTTCTGTGATGAGACCTTTCCATTAGATGATGATGGAAAAGAAATAGTCCTACTACAGCACATGTTTTTCCAGCATCGGCTCGTGGTAGCTGACTCTCAACACATAGCAGGTCTCAGTAGGTAAATCAACTAAAATTAAAAACTTTCTATGTGTAGCACATGTCTTAGAATTGAAATATTTATATTCTTTATAAATATTATGAAATAAAACGGAAAAATAATGGATTTAGAAAGCACTTTCCACAACACAAGTTATTAATAAACTTTCGTTATTAAAATTCTATAACCACTCCAAGACTCAAACGTTGGAAGACCTAGATTCACAATTTATGTGGAAATTCTAAAAAAACTGGACCGTTAATCATATTTAAAAGTAGATATTCTGAATCTTGTTAACTAAATGCGGAAATTCATCATTATGGTTGATCCTTACTGTCAATGGGTACCTCCCCATTCTCCACCAACTCCGCCGTTTTAAAGCTTCCTATCTCTTTCCTAAGGTTTCTTAGCCGTGTAATGCAATGTTGCAAACTAATCACTTAATATCCTTTTTTATTGTTCCAAAGGTTATGAACTGTTATTATAATGGCTCTTGAAATATTATGTGGATGGAAATGGGGTTAAAAATGGGATTCACGATTTAAACCATGGGGGACAGCGACAGTTACTTGTAGCATTTATGGATAAATACCTTATATATACTGTTTTGTAGCTTGATCCCTTGGTTCTCCAGGTACGTCTATAAAGGAACCAATTTAGGATTGTCAGTATGTTTAATCACTACCTTTGGAATGTTTTCTCCAGCTTTACCTCCACAAAGCACCACACAATATTACCCACCCTCTTCAATTCAATGTTTCTGATCCCAACTTATCCAGATGAGATCATCAAACCCTTTAAGAACCAACTCACCTCCAGGTTTAATGGTATCCCCTTGGCCATTGTCAAAGCAGCCTCTTTCATTATAGCTATAATAATTCCATTTTTACTAGTAGTACCTTTCCATCCTCTCTAAGATTCTTACATTCGATACCCGTTCCAAAAAAGGGCAATCATGATATGGATGATAACCATGTGTAGACCAATATCTGGTATACTGATATTCCCAGAATGTTATAATAATTATTCTATACTCATGTCCGTGACATTTTGAAGTCACACAAATTATTTATGATAAAATGGCTTTAGAAAGAGCAAGTCAACAAATCCTTCTACTTTTGAGCTAGTAAATAACATACACCAAGGTTTAGACAAGAAAATTCATACTGTAGGCATTTTTTTATTACCCGAGTAAAGTTTTTGATCTCATTCATTGTCATATATTCCTGTAGGGATTCTAAAGCGACAATTATAGCTAAGTCTAGTCATGTAAATACAACTTCTGGTGTACCCCAAAGAGTCAATTCTTGAACCCCTTTCATGTCTCATAACCTATTCAAATGGAAAGCCTGTCCCCTCTGGCGATGATATATCCACCACAGTCATACCTGAAGGTCAAACCAGTGCGAAGGACAACATTAACAGTCAATAAAATGTGTCAGTGGTGTAGAAGTAACAAATGTTAAGTGAACAAAAATATGGTATTACTTAAACTCCACAATAAAAGCTCCAGAACAACAATTTTTTTGTGTAGTGACAACATTGATGTTGATCTAAATAAGGCTGCCTCATTTTTTGGGTTTTAAATTACTGATAACCTAGCCTGGTCATCTCATGTACATGCACGAAAAAACTTATGGTACAATTGTAGATAAATAAAAACTTCATTAGTTTCACGGGGAATGTTATAACAGCACTGGTTTCGTCAAATAGTTGACGTCATCAGGTCCTGATATTCACAAAATTGATCCTGAATCGATGGAATTTATTTTGTGGTACCCTTATAATCAGGAAAATAAGTCATGTTGTGTCCACTAAAGCCCTATAAATGATGCACAGTAAAATCCCATTATAATATGCTTCCCTTAACCACTGTTTCGGATAACCGCGGGTATCACCATGACCTCCAAAATGATTACATTGACCATTTTCTTTGTTAGTAGTAGGTAACTTTGTAGCTAATTTTATCTTGGCATGCCTACTGATGCATCGCGATGGCACACGAAGCAATCATATCAACACATTTAAATCATAAAAAAATCAGTTTCTATTGTATTTCACAAATAAATTAGTTTAAAAAAATTATTTTTACAGGGTTTTTGTTTCCTGTAATAATACAGGTGTAAACTCTGTCCCCTTAGGCCCATTTTATAACCAGATATTCTGTATTATGCCAAAGTTCACTGCCACATCTCTTATGCTATTATGTTCTGTGGTAATTCAGTTGCAGTATGCCAAGATTTCTCTGCTCAAAAACAGGCAATAAAAGCCATGTATCAAGGACCTATCCAACCCCCAGACAAGCCTTGGTTGGGCAAACATTTTAACCCTCCCTTCTACGTATGTATATCTTTCCATGTGTCTTTTTTGTGAAAGATATCCATGCTACATTTCTCATTAACTTGTTTTTCCACCATCATCACACTCATTCCAAAAATAATATCGTTCAGTACTCGACTCTGCTCTGCCTAAATTCTATTCAACGAATTGTGGAAAATATATTTCCTCACAAAATTTATTTAAGATAGGTTTAGAAAAAACTTCTTGTAAAAGTGTTATTAAAATAAGTTTCCCAGTTTTGGGGGTGTACTTTATGTATTTTTTCCAAGATGGATGAAAGATTAATGAATAAATGGATATTATTATTATTTAATTATAATATTTTTGCATAATTGCAGTACATGTTGATGAACTTCATGCATGTCAAGATGCTTCATACTTAACAAGATAAATTTTCGTAATTGTACCTCTGCCTCCTCCCAGTAACACCTTCTATCTACCAAGGATTAAGGAAATGCACAAATCTCATTTGATTTTGTTTCCTCAGCTACTGTAACTACTGGAAGACAAGACTGTCAAGTAACCCTCCAGCTGAGTTCTTTTTTGGCATTGATGTTGATCCCAACTCTACTCCTGTGCAAAGTGCAGATCCAGGCATCTCAGGCTCATATTATCTCCTCTCAGACCAACTACCTGAGGACAGAATTCTCCGAGAAGGGTTGCAAAAAAAAAGGCTGGTAGGTACCACACTGATATTCTTCAAACTTGATTCTTGAATTTCCCATAGTTCAGCCTGTATTATATGAACAATTCTTGGGGTCCCATGAAAGTTTTAGGACTCATTGTATGGTACATTGCTTCCTACAGTTTTAAAATTGATGTTGGAAACATAAAAGTTTAATTCACCCTCCTTAAATGTGCTTTTCAATTAAAAGTGACCTTGATGTGTTATCAAAATGTAGGAATTTCACCCATTCACTTTTTCTATATTATTCTGCAGAAGAACAGTTTTTGTAAACAAATGAAAGACAGTTTTTTTATGAATAGCTCAGCCATTAGTGGCATTCCACATCAGTTCTAATTCACCATGACATCCACCGACTCAGATTTTGATGAAATTTGGTTCATATTATCCCTTCTATAATTTAAATAACAGCCCCAAATTTGATTTATTTTGCTCTAGTAGTTTTTCTTTGACAGTCTCCCAAACTTCAAGCAAGTTATTAATGTCTTCCATTCACAAGGCTCACTTCTCAAGGTGTCCTATTTAACTCAAAGGATTTAATCTCACACGTTTTAATAATTTCTAACAATTTCTCTATATATTTTCCAGCTATAAGCACAAGACTATGAGGATCTCAGAAAAAAATGAGTGAGCCCTTCAATTGTCTTTTTTGTCTTAAAAAAATTCTTATACAGTGTCTTAGCAAAATTTTTGGCAAAAACCATTGTTAACAACTATGTAATAGCATTATTGTATAATTAGAGTGAATTAGGCTTAACATCTTTGTATCATAACCATCGTAAAGATATCTAACTTCAGCGTCAGGAATAAATTTTAAGGCTTTATCATTCTTTCACTAAAAAATAATTCCATTTTAATTTCATTTCCTCAAAATAACTGCTGGATAACCGTTTTTGTGATATTCTTCGTTAGAATGAGAGACCCCAATAAACATATTGTGGTGAAACAAAGCATTTGAATTTTTTTAGAGCCAAAATATATTGCTGACATGAGTGTTTGGATGTATATGATCACAGCTGTGCTTACTTTTTCAAGTGTATAGCAATGGCACAACGAGAAGTTGAATGCCTACCCTCAATGTTGCAAAAAAGCACATTGAGAGTAGGCATTCAACCTCTTATTGTGAAACAGTATACATTCTGCTAGTGCTTGAGTTGATCCAAATGTGATATGTGGGATCACTAGGAGGCAAAATGTGGGCAAATCTGGAGGATTGGAATTGACCACAGAACAGGCATCGACTGCCCTAGTCATAGCATTCTTCTTAACTAGCTGTTGCAACTTCATGAAGTAGATTATTAATATCACTAATTCCTTAGTCATTAACTTATGACAAAATTATGCCCGATAAATTTATTTTCATACTTGGCCCTGAATTTCACATGCATTCATGTTTGGTAGATATACATAAAAAAATAATAATATGTAATTGCCTGTGAGGCTTATCTTCATAATAGCTAGAGTGAATACGATATGGCCACTTGAAAAAATAAATTAAAATTAACAATAAAAAGGTAATGTGTGTAATCTTGGAAGGTATTTTGACAGCAGCTTGCCTCTACCTGGAGTAGGTAGAGTGCTGTATTCCCAAGAGGAAACTAAGATTCTACAAAATAGGACTGTGATTTGTGTCCAAATTGTGAAAATCAGTGCATTGCATGCATCCCAGTACCCATCCATTTGAAGAAGTTGTCTTTGTTATAATTGTATACTTTTACTTATTAAAGGAATGGGTGTTGCAGTGCCAAGAATGGGAGAGAGCAGATGAAACATTTGAACAAATGTGCCTATTTTGTAAAGAAGTATTTTCAGGTATGTGATCACAGTTTATGTCTGTGCAACTTGATTATGCATCTGAAAAAAAATTGAATCATCAGCACTAGGAAATTTCAAGTTGACCACCATTACATCATATACCTCTCTTTAAGGACTTAAATGCATTAACTGCACCTTGTGTGTATATATATCACTCTGTAATATATGCTAAGCAACATACAAGAGATTTCACAAAGAATAATAGTATCCACAAATATGAGACAAAAAGATGCAATGATATACATGTAAATCAGTCACACTTGAGCATGACATCCAAAGGTCCTAATGCTATGTGCCCTAAATTATACAACCATTTACCTTTATCCCTTAAAAATATAGAGAGCTTACCTGTATTTAAAAAAATACTTTTGAATATCTAATTGAAAAATGTTACTACATATAATGTACAAGACTACCTCTGTCCATATAATTAATTTATGTATACATGACTTGTATTGTTTTCTCAACTCTTGACATGGCCTATACACTTGCCTATACATTGTAGAGTGCATTGTGTCCTTTGGTCTAATAAAATTATTTTTATAAATTATTTACAAATTTCCTAAAAAACTTTCTATCCGGTGGTTGCTTCTCCATTTTAGGTGTTTTAGGGAATCTTTAGACTGAACCTAATGAAGTACATCTGGGTCTATTGTAGCTCCTAATCTGCTTTTTTGGATAGGTTTATTTGAAGCTTATTTAAAAAAAAAATATTTTTCCCCTTGCATATCCTGTTTACATTCCATCTTGAAAGTCTTCTACCAAGTAGTTCAGCTATTTTTTCTGCTAATGTTTCTCTCAATGTCCACAGGGGGTTTGAAAGGGTTATCCTTTGTCAATCTTTGAAACAGCTCCTCTACATCCCTGACTTGGTAGAAGATCCATGAAGATATATAAACACAGTTCTGGCTAGAAATACACAATCAGCTTTGAGATCCGTAGAAGATTGATTTAATGGCATTATAAGTTACCTACATATTTTACTGGATTTTTACCAGAGTAACAGGAAGAAACACTTTTAAAAGTCTAATGCCATAATCTCTATTGTGTAGCTAATCCCAAGCTGAGAGTGATTTTATGGGTACCATCTGGGGGTATGGGTACCATATGGGCCTTGGGAATTCACTGGGAAAGGAACTGACAGCCCCCTCAACAGTGTTATGTGTCAATTTTCATTTGTTGGGCTTTGTACAATGTGTATTATCTACCCTCACCTGTGTTACCAATCTTATTGGGTTGAATACTTTTGATTTTTGGTCTTGCATGTTTTTTGTTCAGATGTTTACCCCACAACTTAGCATACCTGCTTTTGGCATTTTATCTTTAAAAGGGAAAGGCGCTCGTGCTAATGTATTGAGCCACCTCAGTGCAAACCACAACCTTCAACTTGGCCATCCACACAACCTTGTTTTCATTGATGTCCTACTGGATAAGCTTCGGAGCAAAATGAATCAGTGAGTTTAATTTTCCCTCTAGCCACAAATAATTCTCTCTAGGTTAACTATTTTATCAGTAGTTTTCTTACTAAAATTTATTCAATTTCTTCATACATAGTACATAAGCAATGAATAAAAGCTTCTCAAATAATTTTTGTAATGAAGTTTCATATGTAGTTTTGGATATTTTCACATTGTGATAAACTTAGTGTAACCACTCAGTTATATTGTATTTTTACTTATCTCACTTGAAGATTTTTTTCCTTCAAAAGTGTGTTTTAAAAATTATTTTACTATATTGGCTGGAGCATAATGCAATGATTTTGCTCCTACATGTACATTTGAAAGTCATATATATTAAAGTATATCCTAAGTATACTATAAATAATATAATAGTCATAGTAGATAATAATGGTAATGATAATTTTTATAATAATATTTTATAAAGATAATTTTTATAGATTAAAGTACTTATAATTTTGTAAACATATCTAAGTGCATCATAGTCGTGTTGGCATGCATTTTGTCAAGCAGGTCTAATTTTAATTCCTACATTGTGGTTGATTTAGTCCTTCATGTTATGGCAAAATTAAAGCCCCTGCAGGCACATATTGTGTCACCAATCCATAAAAGCTTAAATCTTATTACCCTTTTTTGTAAAATAAAAAAACTTTTTGTGACCTGGTTGATAAGAATAAAATAATGCCATAGCATAAGAGTGATTGAAAATTGCCAAAATACATTGTTTTTAACATATGTTTAATAAATGCACAATATTTTGGAACAAATGGCCTAATTTGGTGACATTTTTTACATGATTCAGTTTTTTGTTCACCCCAGTATAAACAACAATCAATACAGATACATAGGAAGTTATTGGAGGAACATCTCATTTTTAACTTTAATATAATTACTTTTGTTGGTTTTTAGATTTGCTTATTATCTTTGAATCAACCCATTTCTTATGATACACATTCTGTATGTAATATCGCTTTGAAATTGGTTGAAATCTCTGTTATTTACAATCAAATTGGTATCATCAGTTAGGAGGACAATTCCTTCATTAGAAATAGGTTGAATAAATAATTTACATAAAATACAAATCAGTTAATATACTGCATTGTTTATCTGTATTAATATTATTTATTTTATTTCTGGTTTGTAAGCTAATTGAGTCTTGGAGCTATCGTGTGATTTGTTTTAAAGTAGCTATTTTTTTTACAGAATGCTGTGCATATACTGTGGAAAAAAATTTACTGATTGGTTTGTCCTCAAGGAGCATATGCGTAAGAAGCAACATAAAAGAGTGAATCCTAAGGATCCAACATTTGATCGTTTTTATATTGTGAATTATCTTGAAAGAGGCAAAGGCTGGCAAGAAATCCAGGTAATTATTTAATTTTTTTTAAATTTGTACCATTATTTGGCTTTATATTAAAGCCTAAGGATTATAAATTGGTAGTATTGTTGAAATAATCTCATGTTGAAACCGATAATTTCGAAATTTCTGCAGTGGATTCCATTTGTGTATACGGGTAGAGTTTATTTGTAGTGAAACATTTTCCCCAACTATGTTTCCATGAATGTTTGATATGTAATCTACAGGTTAAGATAGGTTTTTTGTTTAAGTTTTGTAGAACTACCTAGACTCTCCTTACCATGAATCCATCTTCGACTTTGTATATTTCCTACCAGCCACCTTTATATGAAAAATACCTATTCTCCTCCTCCGTTGCAGCCTCCTATACCTCATCTCATTCTCCTTCAATAGCTCTTCAGGCTCTTTTCTCCTTTTCTATTCATAGAAATGAGTAAATCTTGATTAAATAAGGGAGGTTCACCAGTCGGGATGGTGCTCTGCCTCCTCTTTCTTGATCATTGTCCTAAGTTTGTGGTCCAAAGATTAGTTTATATAGCGTGCCCCATATTAACACAGTTCCCTCTTCAACTTGTGCAGTAATGCACACCAGCTATCTATCATCCTATCAAGAATACCTGTTCTTTTCCTACCTCTTTACCCATCATTCTATCCTCCATCACTTTTATACTCCATTTTTGTTGGCTGGGCTATAAGGAAATTCATCTTCACAGGAAAATGAAAACTTAAAATAAGAGTCATATTCCACAGAATTTTATTCTCATTGTGTAAAGCATTGGCTTCATTATGCCTATCAGGCCTGATAGGCATCACTGTAGTCCTACCCAGTGTCTCTGTAACTTGTCTTCTAAAACTTTTCTCACTTAAACTGGCTTACCATTAACTGTGCTGACCATAATTGAAGTGACCATGATAGTCTCCTCACGAAATTGGTCTCTGTATGAACCAGCTGTGCATGATTGTATAGGGACTCTCCTTTTTATAGTGTCATTGATACAAGAATACTACAGGTACCTGTGAGAACTATCTTTTCGGAGGGAATGGCACTGTTTGCCCTCTTTTTCTGCTCTTGTTGGTTAAATCAAACAACCAAGTGACTTTAGTGTGGAACTTTGGCATTGGTGACGCTGCATCTAGCAGGTCAGCAGTCACAAGCTATTCCTTGTCGAGCAACAGGAGAGAATCACTAGGAGAGATCTCCATTCATCTTTCACCAAACTGAGGCTATTGTGATTTCTTTTCCTGTGTTCTGGTAACAAGAGTATGTATTTCACTTTGCCAATAAGTTATATTTATGTTATTTCTGTGTATTAAAGAGTGTTAACCGGAAGATTGTTGTTTGAATATTCTTGTAATTATAATACTTGCTCCTTCAATAAATTGACCATGTTTTTTAGGTAAAGGTGTTTCGTGTCAACTTTTGATCTTGTGATTGTGTAAAAATTCTGCCAACTGCTCAATTACCATCATGCTATGAATCAAAACTAGTCATACTGTTGGATTAAAATTATGTGGAATACTACTTAATGTTTTAAGTTTCCATTTTATTGTTTCCATTATGGTTTTCAGCTACCCATTGTCTCTCAGTATCCCTTCCATCCATCTTTCCTGCCTTCTTTGGATTGCCTCTCCTCTTCTACCATTCTTAGTACTTTCTTAGTTTTTTTCTCTGTTCATTATACCACATATATGTAGTGTAACATCAGAATCATTTGTACCATTCTCCTCGGGAGTAAACCAAAAAAACGCAGCACACCTCCAAATTTATGTCTTTAATCTGTAATTTCTAACTTCACACTCCCACACTTTGCACTCAACAGTCCCCACTATTCCTCCACAACAATCCCCGCTCTTCCCCTTACACAAACTCCAAACAAAAACTTTCCAACAATCAACCATCCAAAATTCTAGTCCACATCAACAACAGTGAAACAAATGGCCAGTACACAACATCACAACAATAGGCCAGCAATAGGCTAGATGTTACAATAGAAACTGATACACCCCTGTTTTTGTGTATCTTGAAAAACTACTTACACAATGATAGTTACATAATTTTATTGAACTTTGCTGGCCGGGTTAGCCTGGTGGGTAGCAATCTCACTGGCTAACCCAAAGGTCATGGGTTCAAGTCATACCCAGGGCATGGTTGTTGTGTTGTCCAAATGGAAGTCTTGGAATTTTATCTTCGAACTGCAGAGGTGCAAAATGACCACAGCCATCAACGAACCCTATAAACAAAAATACCACTACCACTTTATTGAACTTAGTCCATCTTCACTCATTCGATGTTCTGCCAAGCAAAAAATTATGTTTTGTAATGATCGTTGACGAATGAGACGTTGGTGAGAATCGCCCGGGGGAAAAGATGAAGGGGCCGAAGCGATGATGGGCATGAAAACACCGTAGTCAAGGTGGGGAGATCACATTTGTTTGGCATATCCTGTACCCGACGAGTTAACAATCAACAGTTCTCTTGATTTTTCCATCCATCCTTCATCAGGAAAAAAAGAGAGAATGGAGAGA
>WURS02000018.1:661302-674409 GCA_011762765.2 Rhinocypha anisoptera
ATTCCTACAATTATTTATTAATAGGCATCTTCACATTTCTCCACTCCGAATTATACTTGTACACACGATTCATGATACAAAAACATTCGAAATACCCACGAACATTCTTATTTCCAAATTCTCAGAAGTGGCCAGGACTTTGACTATTTCCACCGCACCGCATATAGCTGTGCGGCTGAGAGAGCGTGAGAGATTCCATTAATTTTTGACCATTTCACGTGGATGACTATTTCGTGACTGTGAATATTTTTCGAGACGCCACGACCAAAACATTCAAGAAAATCTCTCCGGTGGACTCCATGGCGTATTATATACGTCGTCAACGACACCGTCGGAGCCGGTTCGACGAATTCGTGTGTTGTAGGGGACGCTAGGTTGATTCTGGGAATTGATTTTTTTTTTCATTTTTAGACCCACACGGGGGGCGGCGCGATTCAGTCGCCGCCGAGAAATGTAAAGAAGTACTTTCTCAGATATTTTCCGCGGATTTTCTCCCCCAAGGAGTCCCTTTCGTCGCCAACAATGGCCCCATCTCTACCTTTCGACATTGTCCGAAAAAAAAACTAGTTTCCCCTCACTATCGAAACGAGGCCGAAGGCAAGTGAGAATGTCTCGTGTCTCTCGCTTGTGCCGATTGAAGTGGTGATTTTTGTCGACTGCACCTCATGCTTTAGTTCACATGTCCTCGGAACGGGAAGAGGGTATAAAGAAAATTTAAGAAAAAATATATATATAAAGCAATGCGAACATGTGTATCACACCTAACCATTGCATTTGCTTTTGCTTTTTTTTAGTATAGCATAATTTTGTAACATATACAGCGAACGGCTGTTATCTCACGTGAATTATAACTTTGGTCATTCCATTAAATATGGATGAGGAAAGAAAATTGAAAAATGGTTCTTTGAAATTCGGCCTCCGTCGTTATTCTCTCATAAGTTGACTCGGCAGTGCTGGGTTGCGTTGGTAAGCCGTGATTCCAGGACAAAGGAAAGAAGCAGCCGGAGACGCTCCGACTGCAGACTCTCTAATCCACGTGGGCCGGAAGGAGATGGTGGGCAAATCATTTTCGTTGGCCTCAAAGTCCGAAGTTTTCCGCGCGTATAATTCCCCCACCCCCCCGCAATGGAATCTCCTTCAATCAAGTTAAAATCCAGGGCTGTGCAATATATAGTAATGATAAATTTTTATTCGTATCATTTACCTCCGAATAATTAATTTTACGTCACATTATAAGTTTGCTAGTTCGTATTGTTGATTGATTGAACCGCTGCCAAGGACGCAATGCCGTAGTCAAATCAACGAAGCTACTAGTTAAGGGTATATTGCACATTTAACTAAAAAAAACAACATAATATTTATTTCCTATATACAACTGTGTACAAAAAATATGGTGAATTACTTATTTAATATTCGTGGGTATTATGAATGCATACAATTAATTTTTTGTAAGTTGGTAGTCTGTCTTTGATATCTATACATAGCTTCCCGTCAATATATTCAATTGTGGGAGAGCTACTCGTGTTTTTGTAAACATGCGAAACAAAAGTTAGTTTGTCGATTTTTAATGTTTGATTTTTTTGAGCAAAGAATTTACATTAAATTGTGTTCGCGGAATGAATATTCTATCGCGGAAACGTTGAGGTTGTTACAGAAAGACTTTGGTGACGAAGGTATGTCGCGAAAAATGTTTACAAGTGGTAAACTTTAAAGAAGGCTGAGAAAGCGTTGAAGATGAACAGCGTCCTGGACGACCATCGACGTCAACTGATGAACAAATCTCGTTTGGTTCAAAAAAATGCAAAAAAAAAACAAAAAACTAATATCGTTCCGCAACAACCGTATTCCCCTGATATAGCACCGAATGACTTCTGGCTATTCCCTAAACTCAAAAGACCACTCCGTGGACACCGTTTCAACTCCATCGTGGAAATAAAAGCCGAATCGACCAAAGCATTGAAGAACATACCGGAAAAGGACTTTTCGGACTGTTTAGACAACTGGAAAAAACGTTGGCATAAGTGCATCGTATCGGGTGGGGATTACTTTGAAGGCGACGAAATTGATTTGGAAGAATAAATATTTTTTTTTATTAAAAAAAAATTCACCTTATTTTTTGGACACAGTAGTATATTAAATACATACGAGGTGTGGCTAGAAAATAATGGGACTGGTTTTCTGTGAGACAAACGGCACGAGCCCCAAGGTCAAACACCATATTGCCTATCCGCTTGACATCCCACCTCCACATTGGATGACACTAGCTTGCTTAGTAGGCTCACAGCCTTCGTTCGTGTCGGACGATGTATCCGCCACTCGTCGGAAAAATGATAGGCGTTTTAATTAATCAACGTGTCAACTTTAAATTTTTAGTGAAACTCGGTAAATCCGCAACAGATATCTATTCTCTCTTGCAAAAAGTATATGGGGACGAATTTATGTCACGCAAACGGGTTTTTGAGCGGTATTAACGCTTATAAGAAGCTCGAGAAGATTTCGAAGATGATCCTCGCCCAGGACCTCCTTCGACTTCGAAAACGGATGAAAACATCGAGAAAATATGCAATCTCATCCATCAAGATCTCCGTTTGAGTGTCCGTGCCGAGAAGGTAGGGATCGACATAGAATCAGTTCGACAAATATTACACGAACGTTTTAACGTGAGAAAAGTTTGTTTCAAAATGTTGCCCAAAATCCTCGCGCCTGAACAAAAGGACTCCCGGAAGGAAATTTGTCCTGACATCTTGAAAAAATTCTAGAATGATCCTAAACTGTTTAAAAGAGTAATTACGTGTGACGAATCATGTTTTTTTTTAGCTATGATCCAGAAACTAAGCGCCAGCCAATGCACTAAAAGACTCCGCAATCAACATTACTGAGGAAAGCTCGAATGTCCAAATCAAAATTCAAGGCCATGATGATTGTTTTTTTTTCGACATCCAAGGAATTCTATTTGTAAATTGGGTTACTGACAGTCAAACAGTGAATAAAGAACATTATCTTGAGGTTCTAGCCACTCTCCGTGAGCGAGTATGAAGAAAGCGACCAGAGTCGTGGAAGAAAAAAGTCAATCTTCATCAGGACAACGTCCCAGCCCACACTGCACTGATTGTCAAGTCATTTTTGGCCTAGCATGGGAACCCTGTGTTGGAACATCCACCCTACTCACCAGACCTAGCTCCGTGTGACTTGTTTAATGTTCCCAAAAGTGAAGGAAGCGTTGAAAGGAACCAGGTTTGATACAGTGGAATCCGTGAAGAAAAAAGCGACGGAGACCATGAACATGCTTTCAGAAAACGACTTAAAACACTCTTTTGAACGGTGGATAATTCGAATGGAAAAGTGTAGGGATGGTGGAGGGGAGTATTTTGAAGGGGATAAACTGAAAGTTTTAAAGGAAAAAAAATATAAAGAGTTAAATCAAAAATCCCGTTTTTTTCTAGCCATAGCTCGTATTGCGAAAAAAAATACTATCCCTTTGCACTCTGCGCATAATCCCGGATCTGAAAGGTATTTTCACTTTCAAATGCCTCTACAGATATGTCAATGTAACAAACAAACTATTAATTATTTCTCCCAGAGAAAGTACGCAGACTTATGAGATCCTTGGGTGTCTTTTTTAATCTCAGAAAATCCTGAATTAGCGAACAAACCTTTGAACTTGGGATACGCACCAGCATCATTAACCCCAAAAGTGCCCTTCAATAGCAGGTTACCGGAGGGAAAATTAGTTATTCATCTTGCTGAAACGACGTTGTTTACGAAAATACCTTTTGTTACACTTGAATTCTATAAATATTATTAAGAATTCAATTAAATTCAGTCGACCGCCATGGCGTATGTTTAGGGTCTTCGTTCCAAGATGACGTATCACACTCCTTTGTCAAAGAAATAGTGCTTCCATTAGGTGAAGGAAATGCTATATGGTGATCACTTCTCTCAATGCTGCTATTTATATAAAACATAAAATGGCTATTAACAAATTATGAATTTAAAATTCCTACCATATGACTGCATTCGAATCGGATGCCTCAATTCACATTAGTAATACAATGTCGTATTTAATATCTTACGCACCGCATTATCAGTTTCGATATCACTTCCATAAAATAATGATAGTCCCATTACGATGCTAAAGTGACTACAAAAGTTGCTTATTGTCAGCGAAAACTCATTGTATTGCATACTACCAGACGCAGTCGAAAAGTAAAGCAGTGCCATCAGTAGCTGATTACACTTTCAGAAGAAAATTTGTTCATAATAGAATCAAAACATTTATATTTTTTTATTTTTACCTGAGAAACTAATTTTCCAGCTCATAATATACATGAAGACAAAATGTCTTATGATAAACAGCATGTTACTACACAATAAATTTACTCTTCGCACTTCATCATTTCTGAACTTTATATTTAATTAACTACACGAAATCCCTGTCATCCTAATTAAGAAAATAGTAAAAATATATTTGCTGTTCCACGAAATGTGGCCTTCGATAGCCTGCAAAAAAGCAGTTAACTAAAACTATTTAAAAATCCCTCAGATTTACAGTAATATATTCTCTATTCTATGAGAATACTCTTGAATTAAATTGAACCATTGCAACGTCATGGAAATAAGTATTTTTAAACAGCAACATAATCAATTTTCCCTGAAGCTCACGATGAGATTCCTAAATACTCTCCTGTGTCTTAATCAATTTCCCAGTGGGTGCGACCCGCATTTTGTCACATATATCTTTAACACCTCTTCATTTATCAAATTAAGCAAGATTGAATTCCCATCTCCGATTCGTCCCCTCACAGGTGAAAGGCGTGAAAAATATACGCGGTGGAACGGAATTGAACCATTTCCAATTTTAATTACGACAAAGTTGTTTTTTTAACGAAATGATGGATAAATATTTCATGTTCCTCGAATCCATTTGCATCGGAAATAATAACCTTTGAAGGTACAAGGTAGATCAACATTATATATGAAGTTGAAAATCATTTGATCCTTTTACGCTGCGATGATTAACGAGGATGAAACCAACGAATCGCTCGTTGATCTTATAGGAAAAAGGAGTTTGGAAGAAGTTACTGGGAAAAGAGGACAGCCGTTGACAAAAACGAACGAATAGAGTTGGATTTTGTCAGAGAAGAGCTTAGAGGTATTAGAAGATATTAATTAACAAGATTCCTAGAAGGAAACACGGAGTAAACTAAGGGGCCCCCTTATCTGGCTGTCCTGATTTGTAACGAATGCAGAATTTCTTTTCTCCATTTTGTTTCCGTGATTTCTGCGAGTTTTCCTCTCTTAACAATACGGTCTCTCTTACAGACTCTAGTGGATACTAGGAAAACTGATTGGATATCTTATTTTATATCGTGCTCGACAATTTCTCATTGTTATTCATAGTCGCAATTTTACGAAATTAAAAGGGATATTTTTTCATATCTTTGAATTAATTTTTTCTATGTCCCACGAGTAAAATTGTTTCAAACAAATTTTGTCAAACATTTGACAATGATCAGTCATTGCAGTGTGGTGAAACCCGAAAATGAAGGTAAACTCTTTTCATTTAATCTCACGAGAATCATTCTACCAACTTTTAGGTACTGGTATGTATTTTCGTTAAGGGTTAAATATTTTCATGCAATACCTTCGCGAGTAATGAATATGAATCGTATTGAAGAAGCATGCAAATATTTTTGATTGAATTTCTTCGTTGTTTATTTCTATCTAAGAATGTATATATACATACGAGGTGGCAGAGTCAACCATTGAAACGTCGGTGGCAGAACATTTAAACCGGTGTAAATCCCGAGAAGAATTCATCAACACATTAAGGAATTTCATCGAAACTCTTTTACTGAATAAGTATAATTAATAACTGATAGAGTTATTTCATGATACAAATTTTCACCTCCAAGCATTGCCTGATAAAGGTGAATTAAGTTTTCGTTTATTCCGCCGTGTAATTAAATAAATTGTCGCAAGGCGAATAACATTATTTCTCTTTAATTTACTAAATTTTTAAATAATACTAAAATACATATAAATTATGAAACATATTACTCCATAAGTTGGAATCTACGTAAATATAAGTGAAAAAACATTGCAATATCTTTCCTATAAATAATGAATAACATATATTTTAAATATAATAGCTGTTAGGATATTCAACGAAAAAATTATATTGTTTTCTATAAATAAAAATGGGAATTGAGCATTGCATTTGCGTTTGAAAAATAATAAGAAATACCGCAACATGCCTTTGGATTTACATGGTATTGATAACCGTATTAATGATATTCTAGGTTAATAATTACGATGATGATGTTATAACTAACTAGGGTCGAGGTGACTAATTCTTATATGTGGTTTGAAAAAGTTTTTATTAGGATAAAATCATGGAAGATTACAACAAAGAGAATCCTGAGCCTGATTATTTCGATTACATATATGTTGTGCAGTCATCGAAGAGAATTACTGATGAAGAAACTCAATATTATTCTTCCTTGCCACTGTCAAATTAACCCCTATTAATTTTCAATATTTATTGCATTTTAATTTACACGGTATCTGCTATGTTGTTTTTACTTTATTTACTAAGAGGATTATACCTTATATTACTAAGTAGATAATATTTCAGCTAAGGTATATTCTTTGAATCTTCATTTTATGGCATCGAATGCATTGTGTAAAGTAGAATGTTTAGAGAAACCGTAACAGCCGACCAATCTATAATCGTTCGAGGGAAGAAAGTAGAGGACGGAAAGGAAACATCAGATTAAATAAGAAGTAAAAGAAATCTTAAACTAATCATACTTTAATTTCATTAAATTAGTAATATGAATAATAATATACCTCTAAAATAAATTCTTCTATTTTATGGTAATGATAATAGCCAACATGTTTGAGATTATTGATATCAAACCTTTTTCAAATGTTGCTTTTAACCTCTGACTAATTCTGTCACCACATTCTTAGTGGGCTTGAGTCGTGAGAATCCAAATTCATACAGACTTTTACGGATTTAAGAAACATTTACTTAAATATGGATAGCTCTTCCTTAAGCGGAAAAATAATTCAAAATGGTTTTTTAGATCATGTCATAATTTTTCTACTTAAGGAGTTGTGAAATAAAATTCAATAAATTTAAGAGCGCAATAAAATAGCAATGGGAAACTGAAGGAAATGGAACAAGGAATGGAGTCTCAACATGTGCTAGAAGAAAAAATGGAAAATGGTGGAAAAACAGGATCAAAAGAAGAAAGAGGGTAGCAACTAACAAGGGGAAAACAAAAAGTGACAGCAGAAATTATACGTCGGAGAAAATATGTGGAAAGGAAACCATGAATCTCAGATAAGCTAGAGAACCTAACAGGAAAGAGGAGAAAGAACAATTGAAGACTGAGGGAGGAAAACACAGAGAATAATAGGAAATAAAATAAACCGAAAGGCATGGTAGCCTAGGGGTGGAGGGATGAAAACCTTCGCGAAGAAGTAAAACACGACCACATGCAATGTAAAGTTATAGCAGCATACAGAATAGTGAGGTGCCACTTTAACAAATGTTGTGCAAAAATAAGTGCTTTTCAGTATGACAAATGGAAAATTCTTATTGAGGACAAAATGCAGGCAAATAAATAATTTATTGGGAAACTCTTATTGGAAATAGCTTATACAGAGAAGAACACTCACAGATGATGACGAGGTACATTACTGTGAAAAACGAGCTCACATTCTCAGGTTGGAATCTGAAGTAAAATTTATGGATATGTAGTTAATAGGCAGCAAGTCTCGACAAAAAAAATCAAAATCATTTTGAAAAGGTTGGAATGTAGGCATTGGGTAAGCTCTTTTACCTGATAACCGATAGATTTACCAAGGAAGAGAAAAAAATGGATGTCCAGAAAAATAAAATGGACCTTAAGGCAAAAATTAGATGGCTAATACTGAAACTACCATTATATTAGATTTACAAGTACGGTATCAAAGTCCTGAAAAAATAAGCTATGAAATAATGGAGAGAAAAACAAAAGAACAATTTAAGTGAGGACCAATTTAAATTTTGAAGAATATTATGGACAAGGGAATCAATTTTTACACATCGGTTCCTCTTGGAAATAAGGTTCCAAAAAGGTAAACCGACTTTGAATGTACGAGATTATTTCTATTTTATTATTTCGTATTTCTAGACTTGAAGGAAGCTTCTACCAATGTGGAACTAAACGTTGTGTTACGAAACCTGTAAGGTATCGAAATGAACAATGGTGCTGAAAATTAAAAAATTCATTGTGGTTATGAGATATGATGACGGTAAAGCTCTTAAGGAGATCACATAAAGAAAGCAGGAAAGAGGAATACTCACTTCAACGTTTTGTAGGAGAAGAAAATTATTGATATCAAAAAGAAGATGGGATATAAGGATAAAATTAATGTAAACGTGTTTAAATAATAATGGTAGTGAAGAAAGAAGATCCTGGAATGGCATCAGACAGGGTGCAGGAGTCATATGAAACTACACTTTACACATGCAAGGACAAAAAGAAAAAGGAAAATAGAAAATTATCTGCAGCCGGAGTAAGAGAAACAAATGTCAAATCAAGGGAAGTAAGGATATGGTCATGGAATATGAATCTTTCGTTCAAGGGAGCAAGAAAGAGTTAAAAGAAAAGACAAATATGTAAGAATCAAGAAGAAATAATAAGCAGGATAGTCCAGGAAAAGGAGGCAATATTCCGTAAGAAATAATTTATACAAACATATAAATATTTTTTCCTAACTAAAGAGAGATTTTCATTTGTACATATATAGGAGGCTGATTTGATATGGAACTGAGAAATACACAACGTTACCATTAGATAAATAAATTTGGAGGGGAAAAAAATGTAGTTCCATAGAAGAATATTGGCAATCGAAGAGTTAGACCGAGTAACTAAAACAGAAATACCACAGGCAAGCAGAGGGTCTTATGAACTACACATAATTGAAAAAGAGGGAAGCTAATAGGACACATTTCGAGGCATGACTGAGTAGCGAAAACTCTTTCGGAAGTTGCTGCAGTATTGAAGAATCGTAGAGCTAGGTCATGGGTGCAACATTCGAGACAGTTTATGGAGATTGCTAGAATTAGGAACTACGATACTACGAAGAGGCTGGGAGGTGACAGTAAAGCTTAGAGAGCTGATGTAAATAAACCAATTTCCGAACTATATTTAGGATGATTACCTTAAAGGGATGCTGAAAAATGCTCCGAAAAGTTGTGCTTTTTTATTTGATAAGATTTTTGAGAATATTGATAAGTGACTAACCAATGAAGGATTACTCCGAAATGCCATCGAACCTAACGATGAGAATAATCTTATTATTAGATAGAAACTAAAATGGCAGACATGATAGTTGGTGAAAGCTTAAGGAAAGTATTTTAGATGAGAGCAACACAAGAGATAGGCCTAGGAGAGGCGTATAGGACACAAAACGATGGGAAATGTTAGAGTTAGGAAATATTAGCTATAAAGAGGCTGGCAGGCTTTATAAGGAAGGTTTTAAGAGGTATTGCATGACAATAATCGAATCAAGAACTGGTGACGACGAATTATGTAAAAATACAATGTTTAATCATGATTAATTTTAATTCTACAATGACGTTGAGCAATTTATGAAAAAGTATCGCAATAAACTAAGATTATTCTCAATGGCGAATCTGCCACCTCACATTTCCCAATGGAACGAAGAGGCCAACTCGGAGAAACGGACACAGAAGCGGGCAACGTATCGATCTGCATTTCAGAGCTGTCTTTGAGCTGTGACATGGCCACAAACTCAAATTTGTACTAAGAACCTCCTCTATTTTAATTTTTACCATGAAGTTACTGAATTTCCCACTTTCGCTCTTCCCGTTAACAAAACATCAAAGGGTTCTTATTTCCTTTCTATCTAACCTTAATATATTGAACGGAAATATGAACCAATTGAGAAAGTAGAAATCTTCTAATCTTTACATTTACCTTCCTAATATCCACTAATCAACCAACTTTTGCAAAGACGAGATGAGTACTGCAGTTTTATAAACTGATATAGCATAAAGAGACAGGAGATGCATTAGACTACTTCAACAACTATATGAATAATTCCAACGTGCTAAAAAATGCAAACTTTGGAGAATTCGTCTCACGAATTCGGTTGTGAGACTCACAGCGCATAAAATTCTCTCAAAATTTCATTCACCAGCATTTCCTTTCATTTTCTACTCAGTTTTACATGTGCATCAGAATTTATCACTGTTCCTAATTACATGTGCCTTACTTACATGAGCATCATTACAGTTGCTATTTCATCTTTTTCGTCGGTATCAGGTGACCAACATATTTAATATAAGGATTATCTGATCATTACATGTACTCTTAAAACATTTCAACTTCTTTTTCCAATGACACATTAGATAGAAACTCAACCACTGAAATAATGAAGTAATTCCGAGCCTAACAAGTCTTCATGCCATCCATTGAAAATTTTGACGGCGGAATGGGAGTCAGGGCCAGGTCAGAGTTCATCGGCCCCCTTACACGTTCTCGTAGTTAATGCGAAGTGGGAATAAAATTCACTTACTATTCTTCAAGCTCCACTCTGAGAGCCAGCACAATATCTGTCCGTGACACCTATCACTAGAGTTGGACCGCAACATCCACGGTTGAGTCATAGTGTTTTCGAGGAATGTAACGGAACGTGTCAAAAAAAACATGAACATGTGATCTGCTGGCGATTATTTGCTCACCCGCAAATTATTTTGCATTATTGCAATTCAATTCTTTTCGAAACAATTGACTAAATAACAGAAATAAATGAGTGGCGATCGGCGTAATTTTTAGTAGCAGGTGTGAAGAAAAGTTTAATTATGACGCGAGTATAACAACAAGATTGGCGTTCAATTATTATTTACATTTTATGATGACACAGTTTATTAAAGTGTTAACGTGTGGGGGGCAAAAGAGAAAACACGATGTATCGCCCAACACTGAAATTTTTCACTTAAAATACTTTTCGTTGAAATTCTTACTTTTAACACTCAAGTGTGAACGATATGAAGTTAGGTTGCTCTCATCAAATAAAAAAAATAAAGTGAAATGTTTGTACAAACTGGG
This sequence comes from Rhinocypha anisoptera, assembly GCA_011762765.2. NCBI lineage: Eukaryota > Metazoa > Arthropoda > Insecta > Odonata > Chlorocyphidae > Rhinocypha > Rhinocypha anisoptera. Next base: position 672,435 of record WURS02000018.1, read on the forward strand.
ACTCCGGTAATTTGACTGAGACCATATTTAAATAACATTGGCTGTGCACAAGACAAGTCATTGACGATCCCCATCGAAGCAATGGCATGATCAAGACACATGGAGATGCAAGAGTCGCATTGAATCTTTCGTCTGGATTTATTTTTAATTCATCAAGAAAGAAATGGAGACTTTCCTCGTAACCCAGCACTCCGGAGGAAGTAGGGAGATAGCAGGAGGTTCGAGGTTATTTTGGACCGAAGGTATCGGGTGTCAGACGGAGGGACTCCAGATCGCATGGTAGGTAAATTTCACAATTTTCAACGCTGCACTACTTTTCATTTAGTAAACATCTCAGTCTAAAAGTAAAGTCATTGAGGAAACAGTCTAGGAACTGTACCTCGCCGTTTAACGGCCGTAAAACTTTAATCCCATGTAGGCATTTTTCTTACGAGGAGCAAATTTAAAATCAGCTCACGTTTCGAATTCTATCAATTTACGTCAGTGGTGCATATACATTCCGAAAGGCTAAAGCTTCAGTTCGACCAGCGTATCAACACGTGCAAAATATACATGTTCCTCTGCGTATTATTTCTGGCGCACCCTCATATCACTGGCCCGGAAGTCGGTATCCGCTCGAGAGAGATGGGGAGAGCAAGGCTTATGGTGGGTGGGGATCATGGGCCACAAATTTCGTATGAGGATGGATCATAGTTGGGAACAAAAGGTGGAGTCACGAAAGGTTATAGCGGAAAGGGCAAATGGGAAGCACGGAGTTGGAGGTGGGCGAGAGGTTGGAGCGGTAACGCAGCCTTGAGGAGCCTTTAGTTCTCGGAAAGGAACAGTCCTCAACTAAGAATAGTGGAGACTGGAATATACGGACGTGCTCGAGATAAGGCATACATATAGCACTCAAATGTACACAGTATTTTCAAGTACGCTTCACGAATTTGCATTAGTAAAGGTGACATGTGATGTAATTTATCGCCCATTGGCATGTACGCGGGCTACTTTGTCGGCAAAGAAGATTGGGAAGGGCACACAAAAAGCCATGCATGACACAAGTAAATAATAGGCATTGCTTAAACGTTAAACATTACCTCCAACGGGGAATTCCTTCATAATTTTATAAAGTAAATAGTATTTGTGGAAACTATTCAAAATGATCATGAAAATTGGCCATGACTGATGTCAACCTGAAGTAATTAAGAGTGGTATGTTACAAAGATACTTAGAGAGCATACATACCTTGATTGAGACGGATAGCGTTTTTTTCAGTCTTTTATACCGATTAAAGAAAGACTCACCATGAAATATGTATTTCAGATTACAAATAGTTTTAAATTTTGATCAACCCCTTATGAAATTTATAGCGAGATTGAAAACACTTGGTTTTTTCAGTCTCAATATGATTCCCTTCCACAAAGTGACGCCGGACAATACCCAAATTTATAGGGAAAGATTATCTGCTTAAATATGATTTGTCGTTAAAGGATGAAAATATACACGCTACCATTTCCACATAAAAACATTTTTTTTATGAACGACCAGTTTAATTACATAAGCAACATCTTCAGGTTTGTATGTACGACCGGTTTTATTACATAGGTAACATCATCAGACAATTAAAATTTTTTTCAACCTTTAAATATGGAGTTCCACAAAGTTGAGCAAAAAGCATGTATTTTATAATTTGTCGTATTATTTATGATTTATAGTTAGGCTATTGTCGTCATCCAAAACAATATACGACGACGAAGAATCCGAAAATGTGACAATCACCAGACCACAAATTATTAAATATATCTTTCTGACAAAAAGAGAGCACAACATCCTTGACATCCATTCAAAAAGAAAAAATCCTTTAAAATCATGTTTTTATATCAAGTTGTTTTCTCCCACAAAAAAAATTCATCCACAAAGATAAAAAGACTCACTATTTTAAATTTTCGGTGGCTGCTGAACCACCTTCATCAGATGTGAAGACCTTCACATA
>WURS02000018.1:674509-687466 GCA_011762765.2 Rhinocypha anisoptera
TATATATATAAACATATATATAAAATCTTATCAGTGTTGATTATTAAGTCACAATCACACTCAATAAATTTTGAACCTCTTATTTAGTTTGAAATTTGGAAAAGAGGTTTTTGACATTCATCCGTTTTTAATGAGGACCATGCCAGTCCCACATTAAATCTTGTTATTTCCATATAAGTTTACCAAAATAGTTTTCCATCTATTGCATCACCCAGTACATGAATGAATGGACACTTTCATCTTCTCTTCCCTTTGCCAGCTTGTGCCCAAGCTCACATCAAGCACTATGAGCGAGCTGGAACGAATCCTGGAGAATAAGCCCGTGAGGCCTCCCATCGTGTCAACCCTGGCGCTTAGATGACAATCAATGTGCCCGCCAGGGGGCGGGACCAACGGAGATGATGGCGTCGTCATAGGACCTAATGGCAAGGATGACGACGGGGAGGGAGCAGGTGGCACTCCTGAGGAGTCCAACAAGGAGGGACAGAAGATGCCCTTCTGCTCCATTCAGTGACGTTGCCCCAGCTGGGTAGCTTTCAATTCCGATAGCAACATAGGCGATGATGATTACTATGACGATGAAGACAGTTAATAGTAATGATGGAGACTGCTCAATTATGGGGTTAGAAGAAAATTTTTGAAGGAAGTCGGTTGAGCTGCTCAAAAATTTGCCATATTTTTTGGTTGATTTCATGACCTCTTTGGGGATGATATGGAGTTGGGTAGGAATGCTGATGGGGTGTTGAAAGGAAAGGTTTCTTTCTCACTTCAAAATAATAGCATTTCCAACCCCTTGTGAGTTTGCTTCTTCACAAAAGACAGGTAGAAATGAGAGTTAACACTGATTTTAAGGGTTTAATATTACCTCAGGAGAGCTACTATGGAAAATACTAGTCGGGTGAGATGAATGAACTAAGGAAAAATTGAAGAGGAAGAGCACATGTAGCAAAGGGGGAGGTGTTCACTCTTACTAAGGCTGACTGTGACCTATTCTCAATTGCATTAATTAATAGCATTAATCTGCTTCAAATACTTAAAGGAAATCCTGATAAATTTCATTCATAATCCTTGGGGAATGATAACTATCTTGCCTTTGAATATCAGCTAAGTAAATTTTATAAAAGTTGAATTTGGATATTTGAATCCATCAAAAGATTAAAAGAGAATTAGTTTTGAAAATTTTCACCACAGAGAGAGTTTATCAAAGGGAATTTATTCGTGATTATCAGGTGAGCAAAAGGTGCATTAATGTGCTCTTGAGAACTGTAATTGTTTCTTTTGTTGGTGTTGGTGAGTAAATTGGACAGTAATTTGCTGTGACCTCTCAAATGACATTCCAAATATGCAGTTGATTAAATAAGAGTAGCAACAGCAAACACCAACTTCTAAACCATTTGATCTGTGTAAATGGTCAGGTGCTGTTTTTAATTGGAAATATGGTGGGAAAGAAGCAATGGACAATCGAGAAAGTTCCTAGAAAGAGGAAGTTTATGACACGTCCATCTTCCAGTGCAATTCTCATTCTAAGTAGCACACTTATTTTGCATTGGATAATCTCAGAGTGAGAATCTACAACATGTAATAATATCATCATTTTGCTTACTCTGAATACATATTTTTTAAAAGTGTAATAAATTTAGCTATTCATCTGCATCATTATAAATGAATGACAGACATGTATAGCAATTTGTTTTTTTTTCTTGTTACAAGAAAAATCCTGTCTGATCTCTTTAACCTGTAAAATTTTAATAACTTGTTATGACAATAGAAATGCTGACATTTTTAGACATCTTCATTAAGGAGGAAAATTATCATTTGCACTTAAAATACTGAAAAACGAGCTACAACAAAACTGTGGTCCACTGAAATTTGATTGAATGAAATGGAAAAAGTCTCTGAGTAGGATGGTATGGTGTAGCTCAAGAGTGAAGTTTGTCCATCAAGAGGAATATCACTTGCAAAGGGACTTGGGAAGAAAGACTTTGGGGACTATCTTAGGTGTGGACAAGAATATCAGCATGTCTAAAAGGGTGAAAAGTATGTTTCATAAAACTTTGACAGGCAAGTGTACAAGGGAGGTAAAAGGGTCTACATAGTTATTCAATTTGTAGACCAACCAATAAGAGAAGTAGAGTGCAATTGTGGGTCGACTGGTTTTTCAGAGTTTGAATGGCATTGGTGCATGGTTCAGAACTGTGAGTTGGGACCAAAAACAGGACTCCATTTTGAAGAAGACTATTGAAGAAGTGAGAGTTGTTATCTTTGAAATGAAATTTTTTATGAGGTTCTATGTGTGCCTGGAGATTACATTTGCTTGGAAGTGATGGTGTGTTTTATCAAAATGCATCACAACAGTGGACAGATGTGAGGGATATTGATTTTTAAAAAAATGTTAGAAACTGTGAAACTGATGAACAAATTACGAGTGTTAATAGATTTCAAAAGTTTTTGGTGATTTTTAAAGAGATTTATTTCACCACATATGTAGGCTCACAAATGGGAATATTTCTATGTGTCTCATTTAAGAGCTTGCCAACAGACTTTTAAAAGAAAATATTATGAAAATGCCAAGTGAAATAATGGTTGAACATAACACTGTCAACTTTTGAAGCCATATAGAACGTTGGAAATGGAGAGACAGGTTGAGTTACTGCCAAACTCTTAGCTCAGCTGTGGTTTTGCTCAGGTTGTGAGCGAGTGCGTCTTTCAAAGGTGCTACAAAGACACCAAAAGCCCCAATGGCATAGCTGAGAAAATATAGACTATATAGATTTATTATTAGGCATAAAAGAACACAGCAATTCTTATATATATTGTTCAACATTTGCTTCCATTTGGCCTGGTTTTTATTCATGTCTAATGAGCACAAGGTGTCCATATTAGGAGGAATCTGTCCCTGCGACAGTCTTTCCTTGAAACAGGGCAGCGAATGGCTTTTATAATGGTTTTATATATCCATTGAAATGTTATATACATATATATATATATACATATAGAGTTGGGAGGAAACAAGCCATTTATTTTAAGTTTGGTAAATTATGAATTGAGCAAAGTGTGTTAGATATGAAAACCTTAAAGCAGATGATTTAAGTTTTGCACCAACTATCTGAACATCTAAAAACACTGTTTACCAAAATATTTTATGCACTTCTGAAAGGAGAGTCCAATCCAGTATTTAATATAATAGTTTTATTTTTATCATTCATGCATTAAAGTAATGATAACATAGTGTTAATCTTTGGTTCTGTTTTGGGAAATTGTAGCCATGCTCTGATAAAGGGTAAAACACATTGCCTAGACCAAGTTCTTGCAATTTTAAGTCTGAAAAGTATGTGGAAGGAGATAGTAGGAATTAGATGTTATTGCATTTCCATGCATATGTTCAATATTTTTAAAGGTTAAGGAAAAAGCGAGTTGTCTATGAGAAAGTACCATTCAGTCCAATTGTTTTTTCTATTATAGAAAAATCAATTTTGGTGGTTGAGTTCCTTCATTTCTTTTCAGCTAGGAAATGCCAATAACAATAGTTGATAATAGAAGAAAAGAATGCCAGCCAAAATCTTTCACCATCACTTATAACCATATTTTAGTTATATTTTTCTAGTCACTTAAAATCATAAATTGTATGTCATACCTCATAAGGTTTAGTTGTTAAGAAAACGTGAACTAAACAGCTGTGATCATGCCATAAGTTCATAATTTATTATCACAATTCTTCATTAGCAATTGTATCATCATGCTTTTACTTGCTTATTTTCATGTAATACATTTCTAATCAAATCTTTTTGTGAAAAGGATTCTATTGATAATCATGTTTAACTTCTGAGTCAAATAATGTTTCCAAAAAGTCTAAAATTGCCTCCTTCCATCCACTGTTAGGGTTAAAAATTAAAAGTACTGTCAAAATAAAACAATGAACGGGAGTAAGGTGGACATTTAGCCAACATTTTAGGCATAATTTAAAGGTGCCATTGATTATCTCAAATAGCGCTACGAAATTTAAGGACTAACTATTATTAAAACTTTTACCACTCTAATTATGCAGTATTAAACAATCATCTTCTGTATTTGAAAGCTAATATATAGTTATACACAATTAGTAAAGAAATATAGTAACATTCAGAATGTAGTCTTGTTACAAATATGTGCACTACTCCTGTTCATAAATTACTGTGTACTGCTTGACAAGTTAAAGAATAAGTGATTGACCCTAAAGAGGTTGTTCATGGATTTAATTGTAGCCATTTCAGTTAAGATAAACTACCAAACTCCAATTAATCAAAAGTCCATTGCTATTATGAAACTGCACATTTACATATGATGTATTCATAATGAAAAGTGGCTTGTCGCTTACTGACCTCCTAAAGCTAGTGAGATTCAATCATGTGTATGAAACATATGCATAGGCTAAATTACAATATGTAGAGGATGAAAAACGTCCAAATATAAAATTTCTGACTTTTTCACTTTGCATAACTAGAGTTTATAATATTACACCTTCAGGTACTGAACATAATCCTATGGCTGACCAATTTATAATTTACAATGTTGATATTTATTATAAAGCACTTATTATGACATTTTTATAGTGCCTATAATGTTTGTTGATTTTTATTATTTTATTAAGGAAACATTTTTGTCAAAGTATATACTTATTATTTATTTCATGTTGTTTGACTATCAATTCCTTACTAGATTTAAATGGTTGTCTTCCAAAATAATTTGCAATTTTCAGGCTGGATACTGATTCATAAATTCAAATTCTTGTGTTAAAAATTCATCCATAATAACCTTGGGAAAACCAGCCTCATAATTAACAATGGCAATAAGTTTCCAATGTACCAAGAAATTCATTAAATATTACATAAATATGTCATGGTCTATGAAGAAACTACTAATAAGTGGTTAATAAATTAATTCTTTTCTCGCCTGAAGTTTAGCACTCAAAAGTTTATCAACAACTGTGATTAGATGAAACTTTAGCTGGCACATCTTTCAAAAACAGTCTTTGGAAGGAAATGATATCAGGCAAGACACTTTCACAAACTTTTATTATGTGTCTCATTAACTCTAATGCAGGGATAAACATTTGGCTTTGGCATATTTTTTCTAAGCTTTTAAGTTAATATTGCTCACAGTTCTTGTAATTTTGGAATAATCAACTAAATAGATGCAGCTTTAATTGAGCTTAAAATATGAAAAACATAAATGGAAATATAAGGCAGTGGAAGAAAGTGAAAGATTCTGCTTAAGCCTCCTCCTAGTAAAACAGCCATTACACCATTAAGTTTATTCAAAATTAGGAATGGTATTGTTTGAAAATGTTGACTTATCCATGTGCCAGATATTTTTTAATATACTCATTCCATAAGAATGCCAAGAATTGCAATCAAAATATTCCTTGACTGAGAAAAACGTGACAAATTCAGTCATTAAGGGTGCCTGAGACTTTTCATTTAACTGCAAGTCAATTTTATTATTTTTTATTACATTTTGAAAAAAGTTTATTTCTTCCTCAACAAATCCCTCTTAAGTCTCCATTCTTCTAGTGGTGCATTTCTTGTAGACCAAAAAATATGGCTATGTTGAAACTATGTATCCAAATATCTTTTTCATAGTGTACCATTCATATGTGACTGGAAGAAGGGCATAGAGTGTGTTTAGTTTGTTATAATTTTATCAATTTCCTTTACTGTCATATCAATGCATTAATACACCTTTACATATATTATTATTTAACTCTGATCAGTCTTTTTGACAAGTTGTTCATGTTTTCTAAACATTTAAAGTTGTTGACTATCAAAATTTGTGAAAATTATTAGATTTCTTTTTTAAAAAAATTAACATATCACTCATCCAGTATGTCATCTATCACATGAATTACTTACCCATGTAGCATTACTTTTTCACTAAAAGAAAGCAAGACGCATGTACATAGATTGTAAAGATATTTTGCGCTTTGAAATTTTTAATGGGGAGCCATTATCAGTTTTACAGCATATGCATGCCAAATTTTCAAGGAAATGTCATGTCATGTTATTTACATATACATAGGTATATATGATGCTAAATAGCTCACGCTGATAACAGCTGGACTGGGTATATTGGTGGCATTGGCATCTTTTTTCAATTCTCAAAAAGACAACCACCGCCCATTATCCTTCCCTCCAGATATTTACTTATATATTGAGTCACCAAGTTCAGGATTCTTATAGTATATTAGCAATAGAAAAAAAAGAAAATTAAAGTTTCTGGCTTTCTACACCAAGGAGTCTAAGAGTGTCAAATTACATGCACTTGAGTTCGATTGGTGGCTGTCTGTCCAATATGAATTGATATTTATCCAAGGATTACCTTGTGTTCCATTGCAGGCAGCTATTATACCAGAACCCAATTAAACATCACCGTAACTTCTATGCCAATAACACCATGCCTCTGTGGATATGGTGTTATTACCATAGAGGTTATGTACACATTGTAAAAGTATTTTAAAACAATAAAAAAAGTGTTGGTCAGCATCCAAAAATGAAAGTCGGTTTACTTAATTGGCTGAATGGAAGTGTTTCTTGGATTTTTTTCTCCTGCTTTTGTCTCAATGCACTGACAGTCTTGTGAAAAAGTTTGTTTTCCAAATAAGTTCATGTAATCAACTCTAATGAAAGAACGCTTCATTAGCTTTGATTATTTCTATGGTCAGTGCACCGTAATGACTTGCTAACTATTCTTTTCAAGGAAAATGATTCGGTGGTGGATTAAAAACATATTCCATTTAAATGCAAGAGTCTCCAACATTTTTGTCTCTTTATTCAGTGCCTTTGCGAGATTTGCAATGAAAAACATGAAAGGAAAGGTGAGATGCTTTAACGTGAAACCAATGACAATACACTTGTTTCCCACCTTCAGAGATGAAATAAGCATATTAACCTATACTAAGCTAAAATATGGTGGCCATGGTCCTCATATTGCCATTAAATGCAGAATTATGCTAATTGATGTTGAAAATAAAGTGGAAGTCTGTTGTACATTAAATTGAGAAGTGTAAAATGAAAATTATATATTTCTGTTGACTGCAGCCTTGCTCCTGCAACTAAGCATCATTGTAAAAGGACTCTTTAAGACTTCTTCCACATTAGGGATATTTTATACATTTTTAAAATTTTATAAATCTGAGGATCTTAGAGAGAAATGTGCATGTGGTCAATCAAAAGAAATAATGAAATTAACTATAATCCAGTATATAAAATATGTTAATTCTTGGAGTGAACATTGAAATGTATTCTTTTTTGCTAGTGTTTTGAAGTAAATCCTGTGTTGTTTTTCAATGTATGAGTAATGAAGAAATTAAATTTAAATAATAATTCTTACCTACACAGGAAAATTTTGAGGTATTGTTAAAAGAGCAGATCATTAAACTGAATATAAGCCTGGTTGTGAATGGTTGTTTTGGTTATAATCTGCTCAAAGATAATGCACCAGTGTGAAATATCTGGTACTACATATTTGAATTTTAGACTATCAAGCTCTTCACTTAATTGTTGTGGTGGAAGGATAATATACTTAAAATACATATTAATTATTAACCTCATCTACTTGTGCACTCCCAAATCACCTATGAATTTAATTCATTTTTTTGTCTCCTTTCTAATTGCTGAATTTAAGTTACATGACAATGGAGAAGAGTATTGAAATAAACCTCTTCCTGAAGCCTTGGTGTAAAAAGTCATTAATTTAGAACCTGTTGCCTACAAAAATTGTTTTGACTGTTGACACTGTCACGTTATGTATCTTGTTAACACATTTTTGCCTTTATTTAGGCACTAGTTTCACCAATATTTAATAAATAAATTTTGAAGAAAAGGTGTTTTTATTGATCATACTCAGACTGTTAATTGGATACACTTGAGTGAATCCTTATGCATCATTGGGATAACTTCTGTTCTGTAGAAGCTTTGTAATGATATGTTGTTTCCATATGAGTCACAAAGTGTTCCTTTAAACTATGGAAAAGTAATAGGCACTCTCCTAAGGTTCCATTGTATTGGACTTGAAATTCTCTCCTGCGAGGTGGCTCTGTATTCACAAGACCCAAAGGCCTACATATTTCAGATAATTTAATTACATAGTAATTCGGATGCAGTTGCATTGTTTATACTTTTTACTTAGTATTTTTATTTCTCTTACCATGTATTGGGACTAAAATTTTGTGAAAAAGGGAAAGGAAATCAATAGAAACTTAAGAATGGAATTAAACTAAATGGATGGAATTATTTACTAACAATTAAAATTTTATAAAAATTCTACGTGTTTATCTACTTAACAGCTAGACCCATTAATACATCAGTAGTGATATCCAAACACATTTGGCACTGACTGAAATACAAAAATCAATCTTAAGCAATATGTAAGTTAATATTTAATTGGCAGTAAGATACAACAGAGCATTGAAACATAATAATTTGGCAAGGATTTTCTGTTGTAATATGCACAATTTAATCATCATGACTGAAACAGAAATAATTGTTACAGTAAAATATTTATTTAAAAAATAAATATTGGACTCCATTAAACAGTTCGATATGCTCAATAGTTTCATATATTACCATATACTTTGATTCTTCCTGGGGAAAAGAGAAAAAAGACATTTTTGGCATTTTTTTGACAATGAGGATAATTTGAGCACTAAGCCACAGCACAAGCCAAGCACATATTTATCTGTGAAGAGAAGGAATGCTTGTATATGAAAACTGAAATTCATCACATAACTATAAAAAGTTGGTAACTATGAATTCATCTCTAGAGAGATAGATTCATTCTTCATCATAGAGATATAATGGACATATCTCAGTAGGTATCTGAGGATGACTTTCTGAAGTCAAAACCTAGATAGTACCTACCTAATGAATTTATAGAAAGAAACCAAGTGATTTAAAATATTCACACAATGATAGTTTCTACCAAGTGATGGCTGATACCATCAACTAATTTATAATGATTATTTTCTTGAAAAAATATCTAATTCTATTCGATACTCAGACAATGTTTTCACTTCCTTCAATCAAACCTTTGGAGTACCAAATACCCCTTACTTTATAAAAGATACATTTTAAGATTTTTTACTTCAGCATTACTATAATTTTTAATGTATTACCAAAGGTTGAATTTCATGCCCAATTAAATTTCGTATCTTTGACGTACCTTTTTTATTTTTGTTTTGTAGAAGCATTGTAAAAATAGGTGGATACAATTTATATGAAGATGGATAAAGAAAATTCCACAGAAGTGTATACAAATGCATTGGTGAAGCAGGAGAGGGCGAAAGGAGGATGTACTTCCTCAGGACGGATGTTGTTTAATGATTTTCCCTGTATGGGAGATACAAGTTTGTTAAATAATTTCTTCGGGAAAGGTTTAATGATGGAGTTGAAGTGGGACTTTTGGAGGAAGGTTCAGAGAACTATGGAGGATGCAGAACTGCTGGTAAGGATTCAGGAGGAGGAATTGAGGGTAAGATGGGGATAGAACTATCTGAAAGAGGGTCAGTGGCGACTTGAGGAATGGCTAGAAAGTCAGCATTGGTCAGAGGCTGCGGCAGGGGAAGGGTGTTGGCTGTTTGAGACCCAGATGAATTGAGCTTTTCAGTGTAAGAGAAGTGCTTATAGAATCATAATATTTGGTATTTTTGCGTGAAGGATGCACATGAAACTATTTAACATATCAAACTGCTTAACCCTTAAGTAGGCTCAATTTTGTTACACAAGTAGGCGCGTGGGGGTCTGACATACCCCCTTAATAATTCTAAACAATTAATTTATCATGGCATATTCTCGTGTTTTTAAAAATAAATATCGCTATTCTGTCTCTTTATTAAACAACAATATCGTATTCAGTACAATATAGAAGTTTTTTAACAATAAAAAATTCATTTTTTTAAATGGCTAGATTTCCATTTATAAAACTGTAGGTATCTATTATTTTGTTCCACAAATCAAAATTATACAATATTTTTAAACGTTCCTGCCAGGTATAAATTGTTAATATATTTTTTGAGATTCGGTATGAAATTTGTTACAAAAAATGTAAACAAATAGCGATACATGACATTAAAAATTATCCATATTATAATTGGATTTTTCATTATTCTCAATCGTTTGAATGAAAACATGTGACATATCCAAGCAAAATTATTTTTATTTCAGTGTATTTTATACATAAAAATATATAATTAAAAATATGTAAAACATATCATAGAATAAAGTTTTAAAAAAACAACATTTTAATTTTCAGTCACATCTAAACATTTTTTACCTATATTTTCTATATGTTTCATGCACATTTTCTCTCTACATTTTATTCACTGAAATGTTGTTTTCACGTAGTAGTAGTATTTTTGTTTATAGGGTGCTTCGACGGCTATGGTCATTTCGCACCTCTTCAATACATATAAAAACCCATCTGGACAAACACAACATCCATGCCCTGAGTGGGATTCGAACCCGCTCAACCTTTGGGTTAGCCGGCGAGCACACTACCCACCAGGCTAACCCGGTCGGCTCATTCCATGAATTGATTTAAAATTTTTCTCTTTGCAATGAGCTATATCTAGATTAATTTTCTTTCGCGCGTGTCTAAATATTATAAGGGGAAACGATTTTTAAATTCTGGCTTAATTATACCAACTGCAACGTCGAAATATTATTAGCATGAACATATTAGCATGGAGCTAAAATTGTTTTCATATGCTAAAGTAATTATAGATGTTTGCCTGGTTAACCTATTGTACTAATGAATAATTCTAATCTTATAAGAGACGGTTTCAGGCTTTACTTGGTGGTATTCTCTCATAATGGAGGTATAGAATGCTGTGTTAAGGCGAAACCTGGTCGTGTTAATAAAGTTATTATTTTTATGTGGAATTGCTGTGTCTTTCTATACCTCCATAAATTCTAATCTTTACTAATAAAATATGAATTATTTAAAAAATAATTTTCAGGAAACTCAGTACTGGGAATGGTGGGTAAATATACTGGAAGATGCCTTTAGGAAGCTCACGTATTCATGAATATAATACTTTACGTAAATTGTTTCTCGCCTTTCCGTATATAATGTCAACGAAAATAATAATAACCACACTCAAGTGTTTCACAACACGTTATGAGTAAGTCTGTACCAGTGTTTCTCAATACAAATATTTGTATTTAGTATGCATTGCTGTTATAAATTAATTGTCCAGAAATCAAATCCGTAAGGATTGCGATATTCATTCTTAGCATCGAAAATAGTTATGAATGTGGAACCTCTATTTTATCTGATATAAAATTAATAGTTTATCAAATTTTGAATTTTCCACCTTATTACTGAATCTATTTTTGCCATTCCATTCTATTTTATTAATTTTCACTAAAATCTGAAAGCTTTTTAAGACAATTAAGTAAAATATGAATTCGCAATTAGTGATATTCTTTACCACCAACAACATTTTTTTTCTTAAGATTGAATCGAATAATTTTCAGTCTCCTATTAAAAATTCACCACCAGAATACTGAGAGTCGAATAAAGTTTGATCTTGATTCATCTAACTAAAAGTTATTTTATAAAAATTATTAGCTAAAAACCGGCACGCCACGAAATATGCCTGTGAAAGACTCGAATAAATTCATTATAATCATAGAGTGGCTAACTCAATGTTTCCATCTTTCTTCGTGTTATGCAAATGATGTTCATTCAGATTCATACAAAAGATTCATATAAATGTCTCTTTGGTTGTAATCGCTTTGTAATTCCAATTTTTAATTATCTTTTTTTAAATATATTTCATGAACTCGGTTTAAAATAGTAAAAATATGTATATTGAGCAATTCCTACAGGGACAACCACTTGAAATATTACGTAGACTAACTAGACTAATCCATAGGACAATACAGAACCAGAATCGGACGAAAAAGAATAAAGACGTACAATTATTTAGACTGAAGGACTAATTACTACTGAAAGTATTTAGCTAACCATTTGGAAGCCCAGTGAGTAGAGTGCTTGGCTACTGACCGGGGGACCCGGGTTCGAGACCCGGTGACGACTCTGGATATATCCAGCTAAACCCAAGCTGAGTGATTTTTCGGGCACCACATCGTCGTCGGAAGCCACAAGCGGCACAGGGAAATGAACTGGCCCCTCTACCCTGATGTGTGATTTCCACATGTTGTGGGCTTAGTACTAGGTGAGCTCTATCCTCACTTAACACACAACCTTCGGGATGCATACTGTGGTTATATTACTTCAGTAGTCATGCAGATTACTTGATACAGGTTTAAGTCGGGTTTTCCTCCGGTTAAGAAGTTCACCTCTCTGCCCACCACCCTTGGGGCTTCCCAAAAAGTTCTGGTGATACGAAAATCGTAAATTAATTTCCCCTCTAAGTAGACCAGTGGAGGCGCCTAAATTTCATTCCCTCCGATTCATTCAGGATCCAAAGCGTATCCAACATGGTCACATCAGAAGCCCTTGGGTTGCTTAAGAAAATGATTTTTTAAGCTAATATTTCTCATGAGCTGACGATAAATATTTTATAACTATTCTGTTAATACTTGAACCTAGGTTAGGGACTGAGAAACTGTGATGGTTGGATTTGTTTCACGTTTTTAATAGTATTTGCGGCATTCGTGATTATTTTCTTGATGCAGAGGCATCTACATCTGGTTATTCGTATAACCTTACGGCAGCGCTGTGGAGTATTTTCAAAAATGTTTTGATTGTCCACGCCAGAAATCATTCGCAGCCCCCCCTAACATCCGCGTCGTGCAATTTGGGCACATTCGTCGCCATTACCACAGGCGCAGTCATTGGGCCGGGACCCTCTCGACCCTCCCATCCCACATCCCCCATCCCATTCCCACTCGCCCCCGCCTCCTCCCATCCGCCCGAAACCAATCGCAGGCCTCCCTTCCCTCCTCTCCCACCCCC
>WURS02000018.1:719896-732091 GCA_011762765.2 Rhinocypha anisoptera
CATACTGTCGTTCACGAGAGGTGAGTTCGTCCGTCTATCATCTTGTCTTTAGTGCTGAGATGCACTCTTGTTCGATTGGGATGCAGCATGGAACCTCACGACCATGAAACATGCTGCACGGGGAAGGAAGGACGTCATTTGACTGGATAATATATTTTGTTTTCCGTATAATTCCTCAGTACTTAATACTTGCGACCAACTTGCTATTAACACGTGCAAGTGCATGGCAACCTGACATTGTTTGTTTTATCTCAGAAAATCACATCTTATTATACACTAGAGATGAGGAAGCCGATTAAAATATAAAAAATTTACCATGCAAACATTAAATGTACTCTTTGAAACAAGTCTTAAACTTACACTTGAATTAGTTAGGAATTACGTCATGTATGATACAACTTGAAGCAGTCTGGCATGTAAAATATCACTTTCACCATCAGGGAAATTAGCCATATGTATGAAGATACTGCTTCTCAAGACTTAAACAAACATGCACATTTGCCACAATTATGTCATGAATGTAGCTCACATTTGCTTTACACTAAAAGCTAATTTATGTTGTTCTAGATAGCAGCATGAGCCAATGTCAGGATGGTAGACAGCAAAGAAATTTCCCTAAATCATTTAATTAAACCCCTCACAATTCTTGGGTGATTTTGTATGTATTCAAACACAATCGGAGGTATGTTTGAGCTTTTGTTCCTAAGCCCATGCATATTGTAACGTCAGGAGTATTTGTATCATTCTCCTCCTTGGGAATAAACCAAAAAAACGCAGCACACTTCCAAATTTAGGTCTTTTATCTCTTGCTTCTCACTTCACACAACCCCCCCACTTCACACTCAACAGTCCCCGCAATTCCTACACAACAATCCCTGCTCTTTCTCCATTCAATGTCCTCTCAATCTATATAATTTTTTGCTCTGTAATATTGCATGACATTTCAATCTCTCTCTCTTTTCATACATTTGATATAGTTGCATCTAAAATAATTTTCAATTTTTTTAAAATTTCATCTTCTCTTTCGTGTATGCTCCATATTAGGAATTGTAGTAATAATTTCTTAGGATTTTCAATGTGGTATATTTTGAGATAGCATCAGATATTTGATCTTAGCTAGATAAAAGCAAAAGAGGAAGTTTATGAAAAGCAATTGTCATAGTCACACCAGATTGTCATGTTGCCTGAGTGATTATTCTTTCCTTTTCTGTAGTGCTACATGTATAAACTCCTGCTAATGTATGTGTGCAAATGTATAAGCTAGATGATTTTGATGAGTTCTAAGTGATTATCCTTACCTAATGGAACAATAGATATCATCATCTTTCTTGTTTTAAGTAGTTGAGGACAGTAAAGACCTTCAGTACTGGACAATAAAGTATATCCTCAAAAAAAATATTTTCCCTATCATAAGTGAAAGAAAATTTAGGCAATTGACAATATTGTCGGTTCAAAAGTCGTGGTAATAGACCTTGTCATTATGTGGCGTATGCATGAATTTATGTGAGAGGACATTTGAGAGAGTATCAGTTATGAGTCATGAGAAGTTTGCGAATTGCAAAGTTACACTTCTGGACCGATATGTTTACTGAGAGTGCAAAAAATTTGAAAGCTCACAAAAAGAACATCACAACATGACGCAATTCCGAGCGACCCTGAAGGATTCGGTTGATGCATAATATCCGCAACCAACAACAAGGTTGATTTAGTTCATAAGCAATTTAAAATGATGCACAAGTTTCTCTCTGTTGATCTCACTGGCACTCTGATGATGCTGCCTGGTCGGGTTAGACAGGTGGGTAGCATGTCCGCCTAGGTCCCCCAAAGGTCACAGGTTCGATTCCCACTCGGGCCATGGGTGTTTTTTTTTAATTATGAATGTAAAAAGGTTAAATCAAAGAGAGGAACTTGTGGTTCTAATTTCACCTGAACAATAAAGACAACATAATATTATTATGATTGCCACGGTGTCTTTGGATTACCCGGAATTCACCTGAATGCCTTTTGCGCATTTTGTTGCAGATATAAGTGCGGACATCCACATAGGGGCCATAATGAAGACTCAGAGCTGGCAGCAGGAGATGTTGTCGGAGAAGGGAAAGCCGTCCTTGGCCAGCCTATCCGCTGGGAGTACGGCGGGCACGGGCAGGGGCGGTGGGACGGTAGCGGGGCTGGCGAGGAGACGCAGGGGGGGCAGCTGTGCCACGGGTGGGGCGCGGCGTGGCAGGAGACCTGCTCTGTCCATCCAGGGCATGGAGGAGCAT
Organism: Rhinocypha anisoptera; assembly: GCA_011762765.2. Classification (NCBI taxonomy): domain Eukaryota; kingdom Metazoa; phylum Arthropoda; class Insecta; order Odonata; family Chlorocyphidae; genus Rhinocypha; species Rhinocypha anisoptera. The sequence continues at coordinate 722,161 of WURS02000018.1, forward strand.
GAGGATGGCAGGTCACCCTCGGCGGGCACCATGGATCTGGGCGTTGGCATGAGGGGTACCGGAGCGGCAGTGGGTGCCCGGCGTCGAAATTATACCAGCTTCAGAATCAAGAAGGTGTCCGCCAACACGTTATCCTCAAGTAAGCCTTTTCCTGTGCGCTGTGTGTCTGTTAGAAATAATTTGACTCCATGAAAGATTGATTATGTTTTTGGCTAGTTTTTTTCTTACATGGTAGATTATTTGTAATGATTTTCTGAGTGAAGCAGTTTGCAGTACTGATGCAATTGAATCTTTAATTTAGATAAATACTGCTCGTCAGACTTTTGCATGAATACTCCTCTGTAAAAAAAATATATCTTCACCTAATCCAAGTTGCTACATGATTCAAAGCTGTCAATTTTAATCTCCAATTGGAGCAACTTTGCCGATGCTTTGAAGGGAATTTTGAATAATCTGGTTGAGCCTATTCTTTTATGTGAGGTTTCCATCACCTTTCCTTAACCAGCCAACCAAAAATTCAGAAAACGTTGTGAAATTGTGTAATTAGTTGGAATATTCCTTTCTGTAAAAAAATTTATTGAGAATAATCAGGGTGGCTGGTGTAATACCAATTTTTTGTGTTCTTTCAACCATGAATATTATGTGATTAGCTTTTCTTTATTTCTCTGTGTACATATACTAAGGACTCTATGGTGCATCTGAAATAAAAATTATTCTTGTATCAATCTTGTACTCACCACTGCTTAGATGATTTATTTTTTTGGACAGTTTAATATTTGAAAATATTACTGAATCATGCACTCCATGGTCAGTTATAATTTTGTCATTAAATTAGTGTTTATAGGAAATGGTTTGGTGTTCTTTCATTTAAAAAAAAATTCTGTGATCCCAAATGCTGTGAATTAAAATTCCATATACTTAAACATTTGATTTTGAATCATTTTTCTTTCTCATTACAATACTTATCATATTAATGATCAAATGCACTGAATAAGATGTAGCCACTCTCTTTACTTGCTGTCAATGATATAGGTGACAATACTGTGCCCTCAACTGAGTGGTGTGTAACTCAGGGACATTTATCTCCCTTGCTTACAGGGTTACGACATAAACTAGCCAAGGGCAGGAGGGGAAGAGGTCGCATGGGAGGAGGGAACCACTGTGATCCTCTGCAAAGGCTCAAGCAGAAGAGGCTCAAGGCTGCCATGGGTATGTTCTCCCAGCACTAAGCACTCCTCAAAGGTGTAAGAATGCTGGAAATTTGCCACAGGTCCTTGTATCCCTGAATACTGGGGACTGAGTAATGACATCAAAAGCAAACATGCCTGAGTCATTTTTAAGTGACCAACACATCTTTTAATTCCCTTTTAACACCTTCTCACTTTTCTTCCTACCTTTATTGTATCTGGAGCAAAAAATACAAATCACTAGGCTTTGTGACCAAATTTTAGCAGGACTATTGAAAATGTGGGCATGGTATAATGTGCCCTGGGAAGCTTCCATCTTTTGCAGACTTCTGGCTAATGCAGTAATCTTTTGTGATATTTGAAACCATAGAATTTGTTATTTTCTTTTAATCTGCGAGACTAATTCAACTTGTATTCAAGTGTTTTTGTGCAATGCATATAATTAACTTTGCTTTTTTTTGGTGGCATTCATTTTAGTGTGGATAAAGAATGAGCATTGAAAAATTTTATGATGCTAGAGAGGCGGTGATCTCATGAAACTTAAAAATAACCTGAAATCTAAAAGTATAATTTTTGTTTTTGCAGCGGGACATTTAGGCAGAATATTTTGGTCAACTAAAGTCTCTTCTGCGCAATAAAGAGTTATACAAGTAGGCCATGACTTTTCAGAAAAATATGTTATAAACTAGTTGTCACCAGAGGGACAATAGTAAACTTGTAGTATGGCAGTATAGTTTCTACCAAATTGTGACAGTAGACTACGTAAAGGTATCAGCAGAATTAAAATATAGAAAGATCTGATGCTTTCCCGGCGTATGCTGTTGCTGAAGGCAATTCGGGTGTCCCACCGGGTCAGGTTCTGCACTTCTGCCAATGTTTCAATGAAAGAGTCGACCATCGTCTTCAGGGGTCTGTTGTGTCGACCGAATTTGATCTTCATGACGATGAGCCCCGAAGATGTTGCACGACTCGTTCATTGAAACATCGGCAGAAATGCAGAACCTGACCCTGTGGGCAACCCAAATTACCTTCAGTAGAATTAAAGTATGTCGGTATATCAAGTGATGATTCGGTTCTTGTGCAGAAATGAAAAAAATTGGAACTATTTCTAACTTCTTGTGCCTGTACTTTTTCTTTCTTTTCATAGCATGGTGTGTGTAGAAAAGTCTGTTAGTGTATGTTATTTTACATTTTGTTGGACGTACATTGAAGAATAAACAGCTTTGGTGCAGTTGTACACACATCTACCACTATGATGTGTACACATAATGTTGCTGAATAATATATATGATATCTTGTTTATTTTGCTTCCCTCTTTTTACAGAAAAAGGTTGATTTTTTCAAATCTCTGTTGCATAGGTCGACCCTAGTTGAAGTAAGAGATGATGCTTGAGGTGTGAGTTATTCTTCCGCAAACTCTCAATATCGGTTACAAATATTGTTTATTTGGAATGCGGCAGCTATTGTATTATAAGATCATGTACTGTTTAGACTAAAGTTTGTGCTTAAACCATTTTAATAGATGCGGAATAGCTGTATCTTAATCCTTTAAATTGTATACCTTTTAGCCCATGTTACTTGAGAACATAAATTTTAAAAGTCCACAAGTTTCAAATAAAATTAATGAATTAGAATTAGCTTAGCAGAATTTATTGTTGATATTGATGCTACTGTTGATATGGTTGAAAAAGAAGTTTGACCCATATATGTAACGTGCAAGAAATGAAAGTTTGAAGTGAATATTCTGGGTGTGTCAGTACATGATTATGCACGGTGATATATTTCATTGGAGCAAGGGATCTTTTTTGCTTCACCACCCACTTTATGAACTATGGAGGCATCCCTCCTCCCTACCCCTGGTATGAGTGACCCCTGGTGTGTGTGCGCTCCTCTCATGCCCTTGTTTGTGTCGCCAACAGCTTTGCAGTCGGTGTGCGAGGAGGCAGACGAGCAGCTTCGCATGGAGATGGGGCTGACGACCTCGGGGTCGCTGTCGGCCCCAGGCACGTCCCCGCCCTCGCCCTTTGCCCCGGCCTCCCCCGGGTCCCCCGGCCCCACGTCACCCCCGCACCACTCATCTGCCTCATCGTCCTCGTCCACCTCATCCACGAGCCACCACCAGCACCACCATCACCATCATCACCACCATCACCACCACCATCACCACTCGCCATACTCCCCGTCTTCATCTTCCATCGCTCCCGGGCAATGCTCTGTTGGGCCGGGGTGTGAGCGTAAGGCCAGTATGCTTCATGATTTGTTAAGGTAAGTTTCCCCTGGTGCATTTACTTCTTATGGTGTTGCAGGCCAGGTTATCCTGGGGGTAGCAACCCAAAGGTCACAGGATTGAGTCCTGTCCAGGGGATGGGTGTTTTGTTTGTCCGATAGCATTTTTTCTATGATTATTGATTTGATTGAAGGGTAATCTGTTGGTTAAGGCTTTTCCCCTACCTCTTAACTTAATCCCTTTTAAACTTTGCATACTTTCCACCTCCTATCATTCTATCCAAAAAACCCTATTCTCTCTTCCTCCAACTACCTCGCTTACTCAACATTTGACCCTCCATCACAGTCTTCAAAAACCATTGCCTCTGAGTACCCCTTCCATCCACCTTTCCTGCCTTCTTTGGCTTTCATGCAGAAATGCCTCTCCCCTTCTCTATATCATTCTCAACACTTCTTCATTCGTTTTCCTCTCTGCCCACCTCACCTTCCCACATCTGCCAAGTCTTCCCAAGTCGCCAAACCCATGTCTGAAAAACCTTCAATCTATGCTCATCATCCTTCCTCATGAACAGGTTTTGGATCCATTTAATGCTATCCTCCACATGAGGGTTTTCACCAATCTTTCTTTAATCTTTCCTCTCATTAACTCCTTCCTTTTTGCAATGGCCTCTTTTTTCTAATTCAATTCTTTATGTAATATCCTGATCACTGCACCCATTCTCCTCCATGATGCTTCCCAAATAAGTTAACAAACAACATAAATTAAATACAATCTAGGAGAATAATTGTCCATTTAAAAAAGTGCATGGCCGATATATTGGGTTGTAGCATTTTTTGCACATGACCCAATGCCTGATAGATCATACTGGCACCAAAAGGGTTAAACTATGCATGGTGGCCTGGTAGATAGAACAAGTTTTTCATTATTTCAACTATAATTAATAATTTTACTGTCCAATATCTCAATCTCGTAGTAGTTGTTTATAATGAACTTTTAACAGTAGGAAAGCTTTGTTCAAGGTTTGTGAAAAAAAACCCATTTCATGAAAAAAAGATGGAATATATGTCCTGTAGTATGACAAAATGCTGAGTTGGCTTTTGAGCTATACTGCTTTGTGCTAAATTTGTGTGACATTTTGATGCAAGTGAAAGATACAGAGGTGTCCTTAAGGTTGGCTGTCCTCTGAATTAAGGGAGGAAAAATGTCATATGATACTAATGGTTTGATAAGAGAGACAATATCTCTCGACGAGGAAGATTTTAATGTAAATGTAGTTCATAACTACTGAGAAAACTAAATTGTTCAGGTATGCATACAAGCCATATTTAACATTCAACTTTGTATATAATCTCATTTACATTCGAAAATTACGAATAGTATTCTGTACATTTCTTAGTTTTCAACAGTTGCCATTTCACCTAGTAAAACAAATTCTATGCTTGTAAGAAAAATGATTGAATAGAGGTAAAAATTATGATGTAAAAGTGAGGTTTCATTGCATTTCCCTATAGTCCAGCTGCATTGAAATGTTCTTGATGAACGATTGGTAGAGCTACGACTACCTACACCCCTCCTCCCGGCCTTGCCTACCATTCTTTAATCTATCACTCCCACACTGGGGGAGAGGCAAACAGTGTTGCCAGTTTTCCTCACATCAGTGGAGGTAAAAATATATATAATATATTAATATTAATAAACTTCCTCATTGGCATATTTAACAAGGGAAATTAAATATAGCTCCCTATGTTAACAAAAAATATACATGCGTGCAATACCGAGAGAGAACTGAAATGACAAGAGCTGGCAACTACGATGAGGTGACACTGGTAGGGGAGGCACGGTAGGGGTAGGAAGGAAATCGAGCCGAGGACAGGGGGTGTTCAGAAATTTTTGTTCAGGACCATTTCAATGCGACTGGACTATAAGTCTTCAAAAAGTCTATGAAAGGTCATCTTGCTTAGAAAGTGTACTTGTGGGAAGCCATAATGTAATATTTTTAATAGCGTTTTCATTTATTTTTCCTGAGTAGCCCATGCTGTCTTCATAGAGTTTTTAGTGTTTACTCTAATCAGCTATTTGAGCCTTTGGTGTCATGGTGCATTCATGTACACTGCTTTTTTTGTCTTTTGATTGTAATGTGTTTCCATTCCATCCTTTCAGTCGAAGGAAGAGAGAAAACTCTTATGACATAGACAACATAGTGATACCCTATAGTGTTGCTGCTTCAACACGAGTGGAAAAGTTGCCCTATAAGGAAATTCTGACACCAAAGTAAGTCTGTCTTAATTGTTTTAGTCTTATTGCTGTGGCATGAATTATCATGATTCTTATTTATTTTTGCTTACATATTTGTTAATCCTGACCACAATGTCAATGTTAAAAACTGGGAGGAAATAGTAAAGTATGTAAACCTGTTTTTAATTGGCTTTTGTTATTGTAAAGCATTAAAAAATTGTGAGATATAAAGCTAGATTAATTAAAATATATTATCATTGAAAGTGTATATTGAGTCTGTGACCATTTCATGTTATGTGGTGATTAGCCAAGTCGACTTTCATCAGTCTTTCATCTTGATATTGATGAAGGATGATAAGTTGTTGTGTTGTTGCTTTTGTTCTTTCGTCTAATGGTTTTGTTATCTTTGTTCCAGGTGGCGTGTTGTTGAGCCCTACGCTTCTCCAAAGAAATTTGATTCAGGAGACAATGGTGTAGTACGAAGATCTAGTCACGAGAGTGAGGTGAGAATTTATTACATTGTTTTGGGTAGAAATATCTTATCTTCTTTTTTTTTGCTGATGGTGTGTACATTTTTAAAAATTTTCAGATCAGTTTCTAGCATTCCTTTCCTGTTTTATAGTGTAAACATCTTTCAAATGTGATGGTCACAACTGCAAAACCTAATTTTCCCAACCGTTCTCTCTTCCTGTTTTCCCTCCCTGTTCTATTTCTTTGCTGCTTTTATGTGAAAAGTTAAAATCTATGTTGAATGGAATACTTATGTAGCACATAAGGTAAGGTAAATATTAAGGAACGATGGATTTGTCCGTACCTAGTTCACCAAATTAAGAGTAAGGGTTCATTAAATCAAAATGGAAACCTTTAAAAATAAACCATTTTTCACTGATAGTATATCTGAGACAAGTGTGAAATGTATGCTAGCCAGAACTCGACTCATTTTCAGGCTGTTGGTTTTTCTCTCTTGAGCTTTTGAAATGACACAAGTCTGCTGAAAATTGGTAATTTAAGCCATTAGCCATTGCCGGCCTCGGTGGCGGAGGGGTAATGTTCTCATCTGCCAACCCGGGGGTCGCGGGTTTGAATCCCGACTAGGTGGATTTTTCAATCTCCACCTATGGCACGGATGTGTGTTTCGTCCTTGTTATTAAAAAGTTATAGTGCCCACTGTAATTGGCCTATTAGTGCTGTTTGTGGACGATTGAAAATAATAAATAAAAAATAAATTATTTAAATTCTTTGCATCATGCTGGGTTGGCCCCTCCACCCTCTTTAAGTTTTGTATGAATATGATCCTTGAAACAGTTTTCCTGTTTCTATTCTTTGGTTCTCTGTGTGGACGAGGGCAGTAAGTTATTTTTATTTTACCACCATGTTACTGATTAGTTATTATTGATTACTATTTTTACTTCACCACCATGTTACTTATTAGTTCATGATTTGAGTGTAGCAATGTGTTAGTCGTCAGGAAAAAATAAAGATTTAGCAGGCACTCCCACTGCCAGCACTTGCAGTACCTTAGTGCATTCCCAGGATCACCCTTGCTGTTAGGACCACTGCATCCCGCTCTCCTCTCCATAAATGGTTGATGGTGCCATGGTACCGTGGTTCGTAGCTGGTCAAATCAAAGTTGGTGTTATTTCTCATGCGGTTAGATGCACCATTCTTGATGGGGTTTATTTTGCTGGTTTTAACCTGCATAATCACAGACATTGGTACTGCGAGGAATGAAATGTGTTAATGCTTAAGTTAAATCAAAGCAGCATTTGGTCATGAACTTTTGTTACAGTCAACATGTCTTTCTCAATTGACTCACCATATTTCTAGAGAATAAAATTTGGGCACGGATTTGACCCCTGAACTCATTATTGTGCATCACCTTGCAGGAGGAAGATGTATCTGCGGAGGCGGTGGCGGAGAGACACGAACGTTGCGAGCAAGATGAGCGCAAGAGGTTTTTGCGTCTGCTACGTCGTCCGCATGGGGCGAACAGCGGCAAGGGAGATGCCAAGAGTCAGAGTGCGGGGCGTGGTGGGCAGAGGAGGGGCCGTGCAGACAGCAGGGCGGAATCGAGTGGCCAGAACACACCCGGTAGGTGGCGTGCCTCATACCATGGGATGCTTGGTTCAATAACCAGGAAATCTGGGGAATATGAGAAAAGGTTGGGAAAAGCTACCTTGAGTGATAAATGATTGTGGAAAAGTCTGGAAATTTTGCTTTCTGTGATTTTTCCAAGTGAAGTTGGTCTCCAATTAGAAATTAGTAATTCGTTAACATTTTGATTTTAATTCTACCAGCAGTATTTTAAAAATGTATTTTCAGTGAGTACATTTTTCTCTGCTATAAAAAATTTTTTTGTAATGTATAAACCTTGAAAATCTAATGAAATAAACTAATGAAGTAATCCGAAGCTGAAACTAGTTGAAATTATCCTAAGATATCAGTTCCTATTTTTATTAATTAGCTTGCAGTATTGATCATATACTTATGGTTTGACACCACCCTGGAATTTAGTACAGTAGAAATCCTCTATAGCGAGTATGGCTTATAACAAGAGTATTGTTATAGCGAGTGATCATTTTGCGTTGGTTGGTCCACGTGTTAAAACAAAGGGAGTTCCGCCAGCTATTACGAGTGTTCATATCTGCGCTATCGCTATAGCAAGTAAGTTTTGCCGTAGTTGGTGTTTGGGTTGCATAAATAGCAGGATTCAAACCGGCATTACATTGTCATGCCTCGCAAATCTACATTGTAATGAAGACTTTATGAGAGACTTTGTGGTGATTTTATGAGAGAAGACTTTGTGGTTTAATGTCACAGACTTTCCTGGGGAATGGCTGAACAACTTATCTTGGAATCTGTGCACCAGTCTGTAATTTCCTGGTGATATTTCGAATTAATTTATTAAAGCCGATCAATCGGAATAAAAGAACATAGTTGTGAGTTAGACTTGTAAAAAACACGGGAAAAGCACATTTGTCTGTGTTGACCTTAGCAGTATGGCCAATCTCTCGACCCTCCTCTTATTTATGGAATTGTAATTGTTAATTGCTGGCCTTATCTGATTGTTCACGAAACGTAGCCAAAGATAATACCGATGTGTGACATACAATAGTTATGAGTGTATGACTTTTGGTGACAATATTTAAAAATCTTTTTAATGAAATGATCTATTTTCAATGCATTTGCGGATGCATTGATACAACTACTTCATGGTTCATTTTCACTTACTTTTGGTGCCGTTATAAATGCCGGAAGATGCGAATTTAAATGACTGTCGGCTATAACAAGTGTGCTTTATAACGAGAGATTTTTCATCATTTATCAGCTATATAGTGGACTTCTACTGTAGTTAGTGGTATCTGGTATTAATTACATGCATATTTCAACAAAAAGAGACATTTGTAAAAAAGCAGTTTTTTTATCCTAGAAATTTAAGTAATGGTTGTAGAGAAAAAAGGTTCTTACAAAAGTTGTGGGTAATTAAGAAACCTTTAATTTGAGCCCTTATACGTCTAATTTCGTTCATTATTTATTGCAAAAATGATGTTATTGCTATTTTAATTACTTTAAAATGTGTCCATTTGAATTTCCAACCGAATGAATTTTTACAAAAGAAAATCTGTTAATTTGTTGCTGAGATATTCCCTATTGTTTATCCTGAGTTCTTTTTTCGAAAATTAAATATTCTCCACTTGTGCTTAATTTTCAAGTCAATTCGAATTGCATTCTACCCATAAGACTTGCTCTACAATACAGTAAAAAACCAAATCGAAAAATTAATAAAAAAAATGCATTGTATGCATTATCCCCTCTACAAATCTGCATAGGTCTCGTGCCGCCTTCTTGAAAAAGGCCAAAAATATCTCTATTGATCGGACTATATGTGCGTATGTATGTGCCAAGTCCACGTATTTTCTCTCACCTTCTTTTCTCTCTCTCCCTGCAGATCCGATGTCTCCGGACCACCCGTCTGCGTGCCCCTCCCCGCTGCCCCTGTCGGCCGCCAACTCGCCCCCTCCCACGCCCCTCCCCCTGCCCCCACTCCTCGAGGAGAACCCCCCGCCCTCGCCCGACGTGACCTCCGATGTCAACGTCCCCTCGCCCGCCAAGAGTTCCCTCGACGGCGGTGGTGGAGTGCAGCCGGGGAAGCCGTCCGACGCCGAGGCCACCAAGTGTCCGGGCGTGGAAGGGGTGGCGCCGTCCCCGTTGAAGAGCGCGGACGGGCGAACGTTGTCGGAGACGTCGTCCCCGTTCAAGGTCCAGGGGGCGTCGTCCAAGG
>WURS02000018.1:742838-752990 GCA_011762765.2 Rhinocypha anisoptera
ATTGTCTCTTCTGCCGGGGCCATCCCCCCCCCCCCCCCACCCCTAACCCCCTGTCATATGTTGTTGGCAGCAGCGAGTTGTGTGGTTGGATTGTTTTACGGCAACGGGGGGCAGGCAGGAGCCCGGCCGATGAGAGGGGGCATCAGGGGTCACGTACTCTATTTTTTGTTTCTCAAGGCCACTATAGGATAATGATTTTAATGCCGAGAATGGTTTTTTGAACAAGGGGATGTAAATGTAGTGGACTGTACCGCCATCCCCCCTCCCCACCCCCTACCTCGGAGAATAAAATTTGTTTGTGGGCGTGGCAAAGGTTGCTAGTGATGGGAATATTGGGCCCCCCTCGTCGGAGATCAATCTGAAAGGAAGGGAGAGAAGTATGTACCGTGTCTCTCGTTTGCATTTTACATTGGTCGAGGGTGATTTAATTTTTCCTTGTCGTATGAATTTTATGTTAGTATTTCTGTTGTTCAGTTGTCACACACTCTTCTCTCCCCCCCCTCCCCCATGTCTTGGGAAGGAGGGGGGGAAAGTGAATCTGTAGAAAAAGACATTAAAAGTAATTATTTTCCTTTTTCATCCTGTTGATATGTAATGTGGAAAGCATATGAAAAGGCTTCTACTGTGGTTTTAACAAAAAAATAGGTGTTAATGTACTCTTTATAAGAGCATATTATATATAATACACGTATCATCATAGCCACTTGAAACAGTCATCATTGCCGGATATTCACCCCTTAATTTTTTTTTTTTTTAAGTTCATTATTACATTTACCATTCCATTATGGTGATAATTAGCGTGTGTGTACATCTTCAAGTGTAAGATGCCAGTTGTATTATTGTACTTTACCCTTGGTTGCAATCATAATTTCATCTAGTGTACTCTCTGTAGATTCAAATTAAAATGAAAAGTGATGAATTTGAATTACAAGCATTAACTACTCTGCAAAGTAAGACTTGGTGAGAGAAGGCATTAAACGAGTCCTGGCCAATATGTTGTTAATACTTTTAATTTACCTTGTTGCCAGAAGAAATGCCATATGCACAGGGCCGGCAGAATTCACTTTGTTTGAAACGGCTTCCAATTTTGTGTCACGGCCATGCAAGAGTAATTCTGTGGTGAGTCACTTCTCAAGGTTTTTAGCAAGGTTTAGGGAATGTTGAGTTATTAAGGATGTTGTTATGACACATTAAAAAACACTATGTTAACTAACAGAATGCCATCTTTCGATCCTTGTGTAACAGAGGTTTTTTTTAGCAATTTATAATTAATAGATTCCATAAAGTTATGTCTGGAACGATGAATTTTGTCAAGGACAAACATGCTAGAAAAAAGCACCTCAGTACAATACCAAGTCTATCAAATAATGTTATTTTCATTTGGTTTTCACTTTTTTATAGCATTGAATTAAATAATGAGCTACTTCTTTTTATACAAGATGGCCATTTTCTTACCCTTTCTTTTCTTGTGTATTTTTTATTCATGGGAAAAAATTGAATTTGCCCATTATTAAGTAAGAAATCTAATAATTTCAAGTGTAATTTCATGGAATTAACTGTTAATGAAAAGTAAACTATTTGTTATACAGTATGTCCAAGGATAAGTATGGGAGCAGCACAGGAGTATACTTGGATATCCACTCCTGTGGAATTAACAAATAGTTTATTATTTTTCTTTAATCATTAAGTAAGAACTTGATTCATCTTGAACAGAAATGATATAAAGTTTACATATCATTTGATGAATGAGGAAATGGCTGTAAACATTTTCAAACAGGGATTTATCTTGAGCGTACTTGTATGTAGAAGTGACTCGCTCATGATATCAAACACACAAAACTGAAGTTGTTTTAAGTACACTATTTTCCGGCTTGATATGACCCATCGTAATTCTGAGCAAATATTCTGGGAAGTATAAATAACCTATCACCTCATTAGTCTCAGTGGTTTTTCTATGTTTCTTCGAAGGAAAAAGGACCACGTCTTATAAGCCAAAAAATATGGTCTCTACGTCAAATTTAATAAATTATTTGAAAACCAAAAATTGAGGATCAAAATGATTGATTTATACGAATAGTGGATGTCCTATTACTGGATGAGGCAAACTTGAAGGCAGTCGCAGGTATGGATTGCATCTGGTTGTTCTCATTAGTTTGGTATATATGCCACTGGAATTATTATTTTTTAACTGGAAGAAATCCTCGGTTGTCCTTTCCTGTCTTCCCATCATGATGAAACGTCCCTCACAGTATTGTGGTGGCTGTTCATTTTCAACATGTGAGAAATTTTTGAGAAATAGGTTCGTGCATGCCCACAGTACAAATTGGAGGTCGAGGAACATTTAAACCATCTCATGGTCTCATGATTTTAACTTGGAAAGAGTAAACTGCCTAGGAATGCTGGTGCAGACTGCATCTCAAGGAGGTGTGATTTTGTCTGTGACAATGCCATTTGGGTACTTTTCTACTGCTAATTCTTCTTCACCAGTTTTCTTGTGGATTGGAATGCATTGGAGAATTGTTGATGAATTCGTATCATCAATTGTCTCTACTGTTTAGTGATCACTCCATTACAGGAACTAGCAGCATTCATGCTGTGTTCATATGTCTGTTCATTCATGAAATTCATCCTTCCACATCTTCGTTCTTCCATGATGGACCCCCTTTGCTATTTTCTTCATTTTCAATTGGTCATATTAGGAGTGGCTGAGGCTTTTTCGATTTGTTCTCAAACCACCCTCAGTTTTCTCAGACTCGTCACACCTGTGAAACTTCATTTTCAGTGTCCACTATGGCATCCCTCTATGTCAACGATGAATTTTAACTCCATGACATACGAGTATATTGTATGATGGTGCACTTTTCTTTAAGCTGTGAGCATATTATATCAGGGTGCCAATGCCTTCCATGCCAGTTAGCTATTCCAGCAGCCATTCAGCAAGCCATAAGAGCTCAGTCATTCTTCTCACTTAAAATTAATGATTGCCCACATCATGTGAAGTTCTCTCGTGCTTATACCAGCATCTATTCCTAAGAAACCATTAAGCAGGCCTTAGAATTGCTATGCCCATGTTCAAAAATATAAATCCCAAAATGATAGTGGTTTTCAAATCTAATAATCCATCGTAGATTCACTTGGGTATGAAGATCCATGCAATTATACAATGTTAGGGTGTGAATTCAGAAAAGATGCTGTTCATAAAAAAAAAGTGGCATCATGATATGGTTGCCACGTAAGGATTTGGTGCATGATGTGAGATATTGACTGACCATGCATTGAATAGTACCTTTACCATTACCCATGGTTTAGAATTCTACCTGATATGCTTTGCTCATTATATTGGAAGTCCATTGAACCACTATCGATGCTATCAAAGCTCCTTAATGCTCACTTTTGCTTCATCTTTAGTCTTTTTGGAGAAAAAGTTGCTTGTGCAGTAAAACCTTAATAATGGATATCATTGGAACTTTAGATAGAATTAATTTAGTTTTGCAAAAGACTGAATGAATGTTGTCTTATGTTCCAATGGCAGGGACTTGATGAAAAGGCTTCTCGTTGTGATTAGTGTTTATTTGTTGCATTTAGTATTTATTTATTTGTCCAAGGATTGGTGTTTTACAACAATATAGGACATACCAAAGGAAGATATGTCTACATGTACACAAGAGTACAGAAACACATATGCAAAGGAATTAACACAGGTGTGAAAATAGCAGTTTGAGTTATCGTAAGGGCTATCTCTCATCTCTTAACTATAACAATATCCCCTCAAGTTCAATCGTTTTGCTTTATTTTTTTCATAAGACTTGAAAAATTTGGCCTTGATTAGTTCACATGAATATTTTCTATGAAAGTTGGCAGCATGAGCATGACTACCTTTTTTTTCACATCTTCTGCACACACCTTTTCGAATATCGTAGACGAGTCCCATTTTAAGAAAACATTTTTAAGTTTTTACCAACCAAAGTGCATTAAATTTTATGCAACCGAGACCAAGGGGATAATTTTTCCTTCGCTGCGAACATTAAAAGTGTCTGGACAAATTTCATCTGCTGAAATCAAAAAAATCGTAACAGTTATGGAACCTATTGCTGCAAAGGCTTCTCTGTGAATTGATGGTGTCTCTCATGGTTTTTTGGTTCAACCCTCCTGGAATTTGAGCCGGTTTGGGTTTCACTGGCTTTCCAGCTGGCATCTTCTGATTCAAAGTGACCTGTAATGATTCTTTCCTTTTCAGTATTGGGTTATTTGGCCATTCCAGAAGCTCTTATCGGAAACTTAAGTTTTCTGATGGACCCTAACGATTACTGTATTACCACTAAATATATAAGCTCTAAATTTTTCCTCATTATCATCATCACTGGTTTTCAATCTGAAGATTGATTTGTTGCAGGTCTCTAAGCCCACCTTTTCATGATTCCCAATTCTAATATGCCTTTAATGTGCCTATCATGTGTCGTCCTTGGGCTGTCTAGTTTTCCTCTCTCCTACGATCCCATTCAATACAGTTTTCATCTGTCATGCCTCAATTTTAGTTTATACATATACATTTGTAAGTATACTCTCGATATCGGCTTCCTTTTAATGACTCTTTGAGTACTTATTCATTGTTACCATGCTGGAATGAGTAATTGTCAACAAAAGGAGGCACAATCTAGCGGAACAGATGTCTCCTTTTTTTTTTATATTATTGTGTGTGGTCTGAATTTGGGTTTATATATAGCAGCTCTCCAAACTATCCTGTCACCTGCCAGCCTCTTCATACTATTCATAGTTCCTGCCTCTTCATATAGTGTACTTCTCATGTTGCTCTTCCCTAACCTCCTTCCCGTGGTCATTTCCAGTAAGAGTTATCACATATATCTCAATATGACTCTTATTAGTAAGACCCTATCTTCAAGTAAGCACACTGCATATTATCTTTTCTTTTCACTGACTCTTTAGTGTACTTCCTTGGTATTTGTATATTTCCTACCTGCCAAAGCATCCATCTGAAATTCCTGATCTTTTCCTCCATCTATTTTATTATTATATTATTTGACCTTTTATCACCCACTTCAATTTTCCAATTACAATATATTTTGTTTACTGCAATTTCTTATTTTGGATTTTCCATAAGTAGTTCCTCTACTCATCATAAACTTCTGGTTTTTGTTTTGTATATTTTATTTTCTCCATCCTTTTCCACGCATGAACACACCTAAAATGCCTCCAGTCTGAAATCATCTTCTCTTCCTCTAGGACTGTCTCAACACTTTCTGTTCCACATATTGTTTGTACTAGTCATTTTTTAATATCCTTTACTCAATACTTGTTATTACTTTCTTTGTAATTTCCTTTGCTAATGTGGTCCTCCCAACTCACTCGTCACCGTGTCTTAAACGAAATTACCACCTGCATTAGTGATGTCTCCCCGCTGTAACTCGAGCCTGTCTTCAATAATATTTAATTTTATATACCCTTTTTCTAAAAGTCATCACTTTTGTTATATTTTATGACATATTTTACATTCATTGTGTCTAGATGGTTATTAAATGAGTTCTCCTAGGTCCAAAGTTGCATCACTCATTAGCTTGTGCTTGGTCGACTCCAAATAGTCCATTCAAATCTTGTAAATGAAAATTCATACCTTCGGATCCTTTCTGAGATGCAAATAAATCTTCCATCAATCAACATTCAGTGAGGGAGTGACCTTAAAAATCTAAAGTCATTGGTAGTTGTCATCATGAAATTTGTTGAAAAAAAATATATTCATGTAATAGTCACATCTGGTAATTTAATTTTTACAAAAATCATTTAATTATTAAACTCAATCCTCTTCCAACAAAATATTTTGGTGTAACAAGCATCATTTCTAGTCCAGCAAAATGTTTATTATGTCTTTATTGTAGCTAGTTGGCTTATTTAGTTATGGCCTCAGCCACAATTGTCATTTCGCTTATTTTTGAGGGACCAAGATTAGAGACTTTAGGGAAGAATCCATAGCGTCAATTAGGATATCTTGAGGCATTCTACTGTCCTTTCCTATTCATTTTATCAGCATTTCTTTTTAACTGAGCTACAATTTATGCTTTTATTCTTCAGAAATGGCCTTATTGTTGCTACATAAAAATGCTATATGACATAGGTAGTAGTATATTTGGAAAAAGTGTGGCAAAAACCTAATTTCTATAATGCAATGTAGAGATCTGCCCCAATTTAAATTCAAATATACATTTTGAGTCTTCACCACCTGATAAATTTGTTAGGGTTTATTGGCAACATGGGATTTCACTTTGCTGATCAGGTAAGTACATTTATGTTATTTCTCTGGTTATTCTGAGAATTCTTACCATTAACCCAATTACTAGGTAAAGTTCTTATTAGATTAATTAACCACAATAATTATTAGAACTTATTTCCTGATTTATTGACAAAATTATTTTTTTTAATGGTACACTTGAATTGCCAAACATGTCAGAGGGAATTTTCTTGCCCTTAAAAATTATATGATTAGGATTTTGCCAAGTTTGACTTAGAGTGAGAAGTAAGCCCCATAACTGTGAGTCAATATATGGTCCGTAGAGGCCCTTAACATTTTCTCCCAAGCGTAGTCATTGCTCAACATTTCACAATCACTTTGAGACTTATTTAGCAAGGAAAAAAGTAAACGTTTATGCTATCGACAATTTTTTGAGGTTTCAAAATGTTGGCATTTAAATGTTAATCTGACTTGAAGAAAAATTGCATTCATTGGCTAATTATCAACTTCACACATCTTCAAATTTGGTTCTACGTTTCATGTCAAGGTTTGCGGTATTTTAAGTATTCATTGGAATTTATTTCATACTTTTAAATTACTGTTAGTGAGTTGCACAAATGTGAGTTCTCTTGGAATAAAAGTAATGATAAAAATTTTTACTGCGACGAATTCAAAAGTCGAAATAGGAAAGTGGGTCGTTTAAGCCATGGCATGGATTAAGAAAAATAGTATTACGTATATGTGGTTAGTTAAGGAATACATATATAATAGAGCAATTGTCACGAGTTTTATAGACTAGTGCAGTGAGAACCAGTTCGGATTTAGAAATAATAAAGTGGGAAGGCATACAAGAAATAGTGGTAGAAAAAGTTTTGTCCAAACGAGACACTTTATGAGAACGGTATTTGATAACTGGAACAAGATGTCTCAGCTGCTCGGGAAATTCGGGATTGATTATAACGACAGTTGGGTAAAATAAGATGGCTGTTTAGTAGCGTGGTAAAAAAATATATTCGCATAATTTACTCTGATACGTTTTAATGGTTTAACTCCAGTATTGCGTCAGCGGCAGCCGTTATATTTTAGAACAAGCTCAAGAAACTAACAGGCTTCGCTTCGCGGAAAATGTAGTTACGACAGAAACGTGAGGGCCTGCGGACAACCTTAAACGCTACTTGACGAAGGGGTACAAATGGGAATAAATACGAAAAACTAAACCCTTGCCTGCAGAAAGGAGAAGCAGAATGCAGATGTCACCCTGCAAAAGAATACATTAGAACATGTGAAATTGTTCACCTACCTCGGGAGCATTATAATGTGGAACGGAAAAAGTTCGACGGATATCAATTGCAGATTAGCTCAAACTAAGAATTCATATTGATGGTGAAGGGACGACTACTCTGGCCAAGGAAGATGGCACTATAAACAGGGAAACGATATGTGAAAATTTTCGTGTGGAGCATGACAATCTTTGAATTAAAGTAATGGGCCATTGGAACACCCGAGCAGAGAAGAATTTTACAAGCCTCAGAAACATGGTACTACAGGTGGATGCTGAAGGCTAGGTGGACGCTTAGATTGAGAAACAGGGAAGTCTACTTAAGTGTTGGAAGAGAAAACAATATCGAGTACCTTAAGAAATAGTAGAATAAGATGGATCGGCCCCACCCTGAGGCGTAATGAATTCGTAAAGAATGCATTGAAGGGTTAGAGGTTTACTATTGCGCAGGGAAGGATGGAGAGTCCCAGTCAAACAATCTTGGATTGGAAGATTGATGATGGAGTAGTTTGCATCCAGCTGGGGTAAATCCTTTTAAAGACATAAGTACCCAAATAATAGTTTGGTTTTAGGAGGGAAAATGGTGTATTATAAGGGAACGAAAGAACGTAATATAAATGGTTACCTGAATTGTTTGTTTGCTTTATGGATTTCACAAAGGCCTTCAACAAAGTTGAGTGGTCAACGCTAATGAAATAATAACAGGATATAAAGCTTTGATGGGGATTAGTGGGAGTTTCATCAAAGGACTCATGCTGCGCAATTGTAAGTCAGTGTTGTCTATTTATGTCCATGTCTCTCTGCGTAAATGACGAAGGAATTGAGATAGGGAGGGTGTTTGATAAAGTTCACAGGAATGAATGGAATTTGATTGAGATCTAATCCAATCAGTTTCGTGAGTATTTATGAAGCCAAGCAAATGGATTGCAGTCCTTGCTACGAGTAAGTGGCTTTTTGGAATCAATACGAGATGTGGATGATGAAGGATCTGAGGTTTTGATGAATTATGTTGGTGAATTTTTCTCGGGGTTTCCACCGGGTAAGATGTACTGCTACCGATGTTTTGACGGAAAACTGCGCTATCGTCTTCAGGCTGTTGATGATGTGGATATTTGGAAAATGTAGACGAGAGAACCAAATCAACAACGGTTCTCGGGGAAGAGGACAATGTTACTCATGAACATTAGGAAGTAAAATTGGAGGAAGTAGAAATCTTAAGCGATCGAAATGTTTTCGAAATAACTGATACTGTAATTAGGAGAAGCTTAGAAGGAAGTATTTACAAAAAGGAGAATGACGACACGGAGTGAAGGAGGCAATGTTACGGGTCTTAGTATTGTTTGGATTCGATACCTGGAGATTTGAGGAGAGAGGATAGGCATGAGCCGTGGGCATTTTTGATGTGGTCGTGGATAACGACGGAGAAGCTAAAATCAACAGAGGAGGCAAACTTATACGTGCTCGGAATGCTATGAGAGAGGAGAGTAAGTTGTGAGGGAATGGGGGAGATATAAAAGAGGCTGTGCTATAAGGCAGAATGTTCGGTGAAGGGAAAAATAATAAATCTTATTTCAGAAGGTATCTAGGAAGGGAAGAAATATGTGGAACTGAAAAATGATTATTTTACTGGACTTATGGTCATACTTGAGAAATACTGGATTCTGTATCTGACCGGCACTTTTTTCACCAGTTTATTAATATCTCGTAATTGTTTACCGAAGTAAATATTTGAGGGAGGTTAATGTTTTTAACTGTAAACGTAAGTCACTCTACGTGCGCCTGTGAAGAACGAGTCATTTGGGGAGCATCGTAGAAATAAGGAAATGCATATTTTTGTTTGCATTGCAAACAAAATATATGCGAACGCAGTGTATGATCATTATTCTCTGGAGAAAATTGGAGAAAGTACATTTTTAATACTATGCGAACGAATGCAATGTTTTTGCAATGATTAACGTTAAGCAAGTATATAGAAAGCTGTATTTTCCCTATTTAAATATTTCATTTCTGTAGTCCTCGATAATTATTGCTTTGACACATTTTATATTGATGCTAAAAAAATTACATTCTTAAATGGCTCTTTCGGAGCTGGTGAGGGTGTATTATATAATTTGATGAAGATGTCAAAACAGCATTGCAGCACTCGCGAACCGACTCTCTCGAATGCTCATACTGGGGATTCTTGGATGAAATGGACGCTTTGGGAGAATCACTCGAAACCGAGACTCGCGAATCACTTCGTCGGAGGACTTGATTCATATTGCCCGGAGCCGAGAGAGGGTTTTATACATGCATTTGTACATGTATGTATGTGTAGAAGCGAAGCCCTTCGTGGAAACCCTCCCCCTCCTCTCCCCTTCAAACCGCCGTCTCCCCTTCTCCCCACCCACCTCCTCTTTGCCGACCGACGCCTGCAGTGCGCATGCGCTATCGACCGCCCGACGCGGCGGAAGTCGACCCGGCCCGCTTCCCTGAGCATTTGCGCTGCATTCACTCACGTCTCCTGCTCGTAGCTGCGGACGATTTGGCGGTAATTTATGCCTGGCGGAACCGGCCAACTTAGCCGAGCTATTTTCTCCTTCCGAAGTTCAGAGGGGGCAGTATTTTTCCCCTGAAAATTTCATAAGGTTTT
>WURS02000018.1:753090-767772 GCA_011762765.2 Rhinocypha anisoptera
AGGGCCACATGAACAAGGGACTGGGCGCTTGCAACACCACCCACCGGTGTCCCACATATCCTCATCCAGCAAGTGCGTGCGTGATGTTCCCGCAGCCTCCCTGTGGCCGCGGGTCTCGAGGTCCGTTTTACCCAAGACGAAAGCGGCCGTGGTGACCGCCTCGTCGACGTGGAGGTATCGGCGTGCCGGGGGAGGGTTGGAGACCCCCGAGTGAGGGACCCTCACGGTGGTAAAACCGAGAGGCTGGACGGTGAACGGGAGGGAGTTGTGGAGTTCGTGTGCCCACAAACCCGAGGGGCTGTAAACAGCGAGAAGTTAATACCCCTCCTGTGTCGTTAACCCCACTCGTGACCTTTCACTCGCAGTTTTCCCACTCGCCTCCTCGAGGAGAGGGACTCGATTCCTTTGGAAGGAAGGGATATGTTTTGTCGGAGGATGGTGGGGATTGTGACCGAAGAATGAGATCGGTGCGTGGCGTCCAAACTCTAAAAAAAAGCGCTCCTGTGCACCTTGACTAGTTATTTTTCATTAATGTCTGTCTGTCTCCATAAGTACATACCTTTCTTTTAGACCATGAGTAGCGCAAAAATGAGGCACTTCTGGTTGTTGTCACCAGTTAGAATATCATCCGAGAATGCGTTTCTTAAGCTCTTTATTAACCCCCTATGTAATGCCTGAGTTTCGAATTATGTTAGTTTTATGGCTGTCACTTGTGTATTTATAAACATAGTGTAGTGAAGTAGACGTAGTGAATTTAGTGTACGCGTAGTCTTGAATTAGTGAACTGCCTACCATGTTGCAAGAAATAATCGATGAAGCAATTTCGGGCATGCATTTCTTAGAGAAAAGTTACGGCCGTGGTTGAATTTAGACTATTTACTTTGCCGCTGGCCTTTGTCACCATGGAGATGGGTTTGTACCGTCAACAAACGTGAGCCAGTTAGGCTGACGGCTCTCGCGATCACATCCTTGGCTTAAGAATATTGTTTATCTGGCAATGATGACAAGCTTCAATCTGCACATATGCCTCACCTCAAAATCCCAAGCTTTCGTGAAGATGAAGCGATGTCATAACGCACTTTACTTACACTATGCAATATAAGCACGGCGGAATATAATTCCGTGAGGGCGTATACATGTCAAGTTGAAGCCTAGTGTTTCACTAAAAATATCTACCTTCGGAACGAGTGGATACTGTGCAGCAATCACTATCCAAGAAGAGAGTCCAACGGCTGTCTTCGCCGGAAAACTTCTGGCAACAACCGCAGGGACCCGACAATGCCACAAGGGCCACGACACGGGCAGGGTGCTGGTGATGCCATACGCTTGGAGCCGCTCGGAAAGTACGCACAGAATGGAATGTCTTCAGCTGGAGCAGGTACGTCCAGCTATTATCCCCCTCCTTTCGCCATCCATTCCTCCTCTGATGCTGTCATACTAATCAGAGCTGACACAAAGCCTTCAAAGTGCCCGTGGGTGTGCGGACTCAGTGATTTCAGGGAAGAGTGACTGATCGAGTCATACAAAATATTAGTATATTCTTCGATTAGTGCTTTAAGAGGTGCCAGTGGATGAAAGACGATTACAAATTAATACCCTGTTCACCCACGGAAAGCATTAGGAGTGATATAATATTAGTATAAATACTATGTAATTTCCTCCTTATTATAGTTTTCATAAATAGTCCCCAAATTAATGACAATGTTTTACATTCAATTTTAAATTCTCAATGCTATATAAATCAGAAATTTCAACTAGCGTCGTACCTAATATTTATTGCATAAAAATCATTATTCTGGCAATATTCATCGGTATTATATCCCTCCAGGCAGTCTTGAGAATATTTTTTCAAATTATCGCAT
Organism: Rhinocypha anisoptera; assembly: GCA_011762765.2. Classification (NCBI taxonomy): domain Eukaryota; kingdom Metazoa; phylum Arthropoda; class Insecta; order Odonata; family Chlorocyphidae; genus Rhinocypha; species Rhinocypha anisoptera. Next base: position 754,953 of record WURS02000018.1, read on the forward strand.
TTCATTAACATCTCAATACGGTTGTTTAGACTTAAGCCCTCTGATAAAGTTCTTCGCATAATTAAACGAAGATTCTATCACCGCGAATGCGTAGGCTCTTCGCTTCTGTGCTGTTTTTTACTCTCACATTCTACCGTACGTTGGCGTTGTAATCGCATATACAAAGATTGTTTCGTCTGTCAAAACGGCTGTGCATTATGAATTAAGGCTCACCTAAACCAGTTTACTACCGTTATTTTTGTAACTATAGGATCCAATATAATTTTAAGAGATTTATTGTAAATCAGTACCAATTTTAAAATTTGTAAATTCCATTGCGTCCTCTATTCTTCTCTGTCCTATACGAAATTCGTCCGAACCATTATCGAAGTATCTTTTCGTTAATGTAAGCCTCATTCTCCTAATTATTATCTAAGTACAAACCCTTGAAGTGTCGGCGAGTATTGTTAGCCTCAGTCGTTATTGACGAACTCCCAAAGTCAGGCCTCAGTGCTGATAGTCGTCGGCTCCCCGTCGGAGTTGACATTAGGCGGGAGATAGTGTGGCGTACGAACGTTGTCTAAGAGACCCCCTGGTCAAGGTGTCCGTTGTGTCCAGCGCACACGACGTCGAGGCCGTTGTCTACAGGCGGCGTGAAGTGATGAGTGACCAGGAAGTGGACGATGTTGCCTTCTTGACAGGTATCCCACACTTGTGCATCTAGAGCGTCCCCTGTCTCTTTTGCCTTCAAATGTCAGTGGATTCTTATTTTTTCATTTTTTTATTTGCTCAAGTCAAACATCACCTGCCCTGTTGTAGATTAGTGAAGTTTTGGAAGCTGACCTTGCTAATTTAATATGAATGCATAGTAAATTACTCTTGTGTGATAAGAATTTCTACATACACTTATTAGTTGTATTTTTTTTGTATTTATTTAGTTGTTTTTATTCATGTTTTTACTCTTATTATTTTTTATGTACATTTGTATTATAGTCTTGATGTGACGTTATAATTTCAGACAGAGGTCACGAAGCTGTCACTGCGAAACATGTTCGTGTTTGCTTTCATCAAAACTATTTTTTCCGACGAAGCATGACAGGGGGTCTCCATATAGTTGTGTATGTTATTTTTTTACTATTATTTAGGGGCAAATGTGAACCTTTTTTGTACTTACCTAATCGTAAACAACTCACATTTTAAGTAATGTAAGTGCATGTTTTAAGTAATGCCTTGGTATAATACGCATCATCATGCATGATACGATTTCCTATCTGGCTATGAAACTTAGAGTAATGGAGTATAGATGACCGATTACGATAGCTGTGATTCAACGGAGATTACACAGATAGTTGTGTGTGTTCCTTATGTGTGTATGCTATATATCCACTGGCTTAAAATTTTTTTTTTTTTAAGACTTAATTGGAGCACATTTGTTCTGAAAGCTCTGGATCTTGTGATCGTAAAAGTTTTTTTTATTTTTAAAATTTACAACCAGTGTAACATATGTTCAACATATTTTTAAACAAAGTAAATGCCAAACTCAGTACATGTAATAATTGCCGAAGGAAAGTTATGGGAATGACTGTGCATTATTTTTCCTAAAATTGAGTCTATTGTGCATAATATGAGTGGGCTCTGTGGTATTTATTTGTTCTTGTGTGTGTCATGGGATACCAAAGGCGAAAGCCAGTCTGGCGGCCTCCATAACAAACGGGGTCTCTACGGCCATGGAGGAGGGGAGGGTAACAGCGTCGGCATCGTTGGCAGTGTTGCTGTCTGCTCCCAGAAGAGGGCCCTTGCCATTGCCACGATTGTCTTTGCGTCGCTCTTCACCATCTCGCTCATCATTGCGTATGCAGGACCTCAAAATGGTGAGTTTTGACGCTTGTACCTTCTGAGAGTTTTTTAATGTGAAATTCTCGCTCTCTTTATAATGAATTGATTCAAGTTTTTTCTATTCCTTATCATTTGAGTTTTAGAACAAATAGCTCAACTCAAACACACATTTTGTAAAAGGAGATTTAATTTTCATCGGTGGCAAATCCTCTCTTTAGTACTTTTCTTTCTCAGTGTTGCTCTATTTGTGTTATTTATCAGCAACTCCATGACAACGCCTTTATTATTTCTGTTACCACGTTTATTTCCTTTCTTAATGTAAATTGACATTTATAAAATTAATCTATAGCTTCAACACTTTCCCTTGTTGATTTAAATTAACAGCTCCTTGAACCTAATTCCCTACTTCAATTTCTTTCCCTGAATCTGAAGTCATTGAACTCTTCAAAATTGGTTTGCATATCAGCTTGCATTCTGCGAAGTTGAATCTCTACAAAACACTTTCAATGCCTATGGTTTCTGATTGATCTTTATACAGTTTTCTTCTTGATGATGTATCCGTAACAGTATTTAGCGTAGCTGCCCTTAAAGACGACTAAATATCGTCCTTTCTGGAACGAAAAATCAAATGGAACACAATCATCACCTGACATCAACTCTCCTGGCTCTGATGCTTTCTTTCTCGTCCCACACGATAGTCGATGAGCGTTGCCGTAGATGCACGGCTCGCATAGCTCCACGTTCATTGACGCTTTGATGCCCAACTTTCTCTCTCCTTTACGTGTCTCTTGTGCTGATGACCCCATCTCTCATGGTACAGCTGACAAGGACCTCTTGCGCAAATTTCTCACCATCTGTATTCTTCCTGAAGTTCCTCTCGCACATACAAAGCAGCGTAGTCTATTCGTCGAAAGTCCACACCTCATCCTTGGTCAGCAATATCCAACTGATTTGAACATCTCGAAGGAGCTCGGTAAAATATGCAAAACTTTACATATTAAAATTAAATCATCTCTTTCTTCTTAATTACACTCTCTCTGTAATTATTGGGTGTCTGAGTGCCATAACCCATTGAGTTTTAGAACAAATAACTCAACTCAGACACATATTTTAGTAAAAAGAGTTTAATTTTCATCAGTGACAAATCCCCTCTTAGTCCTTTTCTTTCTCATTTTTGTTATTTCTATTTATGTTATTTATCAACAACTCCATGACAACTCTTAGCCATACTAAGATAACAATGCTCCACTGTTATTTCTCTTCTGAATTTAAATTGACATCTACATAATTAATTTATAGCTTCATTATTTCGATTGTTTACTTTTAGGATACCAAAAGGGGATTTTCAGGTTGCTTTATGGGAAGTTATTGAATGCACTCACCAGGAAAAAGCTTGTATTTAAAATGTACTAACTGAACAATTTTACCTGTATTATGTCCTGATGGCACTGGACTGAGAAAAATTAACATACCTACTAAGGAGGAAAACGTCCTGAATAGGAATATCCTAATATGGTTCTACTGTATATAATAATATAAAATAGAAACCTTCGGCTTTAAACACGCTAAAATTGCATGTTCAATCATTAATTTTCCCAAATTTTAATTACTGTTATTTAAATTCAGTTGTCTGCAAGGTACTTTGTGGAATCTCGACATTATAGAATTAAAACACAATAGATTTAATTCCACAGAAATGAATTGCACAACTCAACCGGTTTCAATTTTTCCAGCTCATTATCAAGAGTAAAAATAATACAAGATTGGTTTGTATCTGCTTACCTTCCCCACGTCTCACCTTTTAAGTCTATTCACTTCCCTTTCCTTTCCATGTGCCCCCTTCCTCCTCCTTCCCCCTCTCCCTTCCTTCCGTTTGACATTCACCCCGACCCCTTCCCCCTCCCTCTACCCTCATTCGCCAATCCCTGCTAAATACTCTCCTTCCCCCCACTCTCATTTTCCCATCTCTTATGTGTATTCATGCCAATACAGTATTACTTTTACTCTTGATAATGACCTATAAAGGTTGAAATCGGTTGACTTCTCCAATACATTTATGTGGAATTAAACCTAGTGTGTTTTATTTGATACTATTGCTTAGTTTATAATGATTTGACAGTTGAAAATAACCTCAAGCTTCAGCTCCTCCTAGATTCCTTTGTATGCTACATCTTTAATCTTCACAAAGATGAGCATCTTAACTCCCTATTTCAAAAAATTAGGTTGGTTGAATACTGATTTGTGGCGTAAACACCTTCTTCGGGAATATTCTGTTTTCCATTTTCGCTCTTGATGAGCCTTCATATCTAAAGATATATTTTCTAATAGAACTACTTCACATAAATTGGTCACAAGAATGGATCCAAGCACCCTAGAATTTTCCTCCAATCGTACAACTACTTTCCAAAAGTCGTTTGTAGTGGCAGCCGCAAAAATATGGAACTCAATTCCTACCGAATTGAGGAAATCCTGTCCTCCCACCATCTTTAAAATTAAATTTCATGATATGCTACTTAAAGAATGCTTCCCAGATGATCGCAGCCTATTTATATTTAATAATTTCAATTTCTGTTTCTTTTTGCCAAATACTATAGTTATTATTCATGTGTGTAATATAACTGTGTGTATGTAATATCTTTATAATAATCAATGCCAATGTCAATTGTTTGTTATTACTAGGCTATTCATGAGTTTCATTAAATGTATACTTTTATTTGCTCTGTGGGTGATACCCAGAGCACAGTAAATTATCTATCTATCTGTATACAATCAGTAAATGTAAGAGATGATATTAAAGCATTCAAATTCCACCTCACTTCAAGTTTCTGAAAGTTGGCTTTTTGGCCGTGATTGGAAGCATGTATATGATTCACACATGTTTTGCTCTTTCAGTGTCCCAGTAAAGAATTAAGGTCACAGAGACAACAACCTCATGGCACTGCTGGTGCGTCCTTTGATTTCACCAAAGCTAAACCAATCCAAGGAAGTCTGTCGGTTGCTAAGGAAAATGAGGTGTCAGCAAATTCTATCTCAAGTTGGTCACCAGCAGATTACAGTCAAAATCCTTCGGGTTCCTCAGAGCAAAGCAAGATGGTGAAACAAAGCTCCTCCTTTTTTACTGCTCTTGAAAGTTCATCAACGGCAATAGATTTCAATGCAATAGTTGAAACCTCTAGTGAAAAGAGACAGTCCAATGGCGATAGCCAAAACGATACTGGTCACCAAGTGAAAAAGAAACTGAAGTTAGTCCCGTTAAACTTTAACCTAAGTGACCCAGGAGAAGATGACGGTTCCAAAGGTTTAGTGAACAATGAAAGGAATGTAAATAGTTGTGATAGCAAAACCAAATTGGAAGAAAAGGATAGAAAGGGCCCGAGGAGTGGCAAAGCGGCAGAAATTGCAGTCTACTTGAAGCAGGTAAGCCAAGGAGATTGTAAACTGTTTGCACACTTTTTATTTGTCTCAGGGTGTCCTTTACTCCTGAAAGTAAATATACATTAATATTTTCTTTGAGGCTATATTGTTACTGCATGCAATTAAGAAATGTAAAATTAGGAAGTTTTGATATCATAGTCACTGTGTTGACAAGTTTCATCTCTATCAAGTTCTTTTTCAATACAAGTCCCTAAGCGATTACATAAGGAGAACATTTGAATCAGACATAATATTATATTTAATCCTAACATTATCACGTTTTGCATCATTTTATGGAAGGAGAATTGTAGTAAAATTTTACAGAATAGTTAATATAAATGAGTTTGTCACAAGAGTGACCTGGGAAATGTGTTCTTCATGTAAAACTAATGCATCATGTTTTTGTGCCATGGAATTTAATTGTGATAATTTTGAAAAGAATTATTATTTGAAGAATTCTACTTTATTAAAGATGAAAACACTTGGTTTTCCCATGCATTTTTTCATGTGGAAAAACCAAGTGTTTTCATCTTTAATATGAATTGCTTCCACAAAGTAACTCCTGAAAATACCCAATTCTACATTAATCAAAATGAATTTCATAAAATATTTTTTTGTCCTAAGTTTTTCCCAGTTTTAATCTAGGCTTTTTGTTGATTGGTTTTGGCACATATTTTTACTGCCTGATGCCCTTGTTGATGCCAACCATTCAGGAAAATTAGTTTGAGATTACAGAAAAACCCTATTGGACCAATAAAACGCACTCATGCCTCTTATTAAATCATTCAGAACTTAATTTATCCCCAATTTACAATATTAATTTAATGGAAGATAAGCAGAAGCCAATAAAATGACTTTTTACAATCTCGATAAAACTTCATTGAAATATTTAAGGATTACGTTACTCTTTCACGATGCTGGTATTGCACTTTTCATCGCTCTTTGGATAGAAAATGATATTTAATCTGATGCTTCTTGGTTTTGCACTCAACAGCAAATTACTGTGGGATTCATACATTTTTAACTTCCTCCAAACTTTCCAAAGAAACATATATGTTACACATATGGTAATATTACTCCCTAGAGACTGTAAATGATCAGTTTATTTATGTCTTGCAACAGCAGTTTGATTTGTGGTATGGGGTAATGCTTCAGGATAAATAGAATTATTTGTCATACAAGAAAGGGCGGTCAAGATTATTTCCAATGTCAGGTTTGCAGTGCTCAAATGAGTACTGTAAACCTATCTATCATCAGCTGGATGCTAAGACCCTTTATGGTCATAATGCTTACAAAGATTTGTGTAAAGTCAAGGAACCCCTCAATTCCTTAGTAACTGGTGCAAATGTACACTACCATCTTACCAGGAAGAAAGGCAATCTATGTCATTCCAAAGGTCCAAATGTGTTTTACATTAAAACTGGTGTTTTTAAAACCAATATTGTTTTGTTGTGGAATTCTACAAAGTGTCAGACTACTCAGCAATTTTTAGGCTATAAATTCTTGGCTTTTATCAAAGCCTTGTATTGCTTAGCTGAATTGCTGAGACTGAAAACTGGACATTAAATTTTAACTTCCTTCCTTGTTTGCACTATTCTTGGCAAAGACTGGCTATGTACTTGGCCTAATGCGAAATAAATAAATTATTATTATTTTTCTATCTGCAAGGAGCACCAATAAAAATTGGATATATAGAAGCTAGCAATAGAAATTAGTATATATTAAAAGAATGCATTTCATTAGTTAGTTCATATTTAAAAATAATATATATAATTATATTTTTAAGTTATATAACCAATGGCTTATAACAGATTTCAAAAGTGTTGTTTTAATTCCATAAATTACTACTCATAAGATTTTTCAACCATAATTTTATAGGAAAACTTCTTTTCCCAGGTATATCATATCAGAAAGATTCCCCTTGCATTAAAAATATGGGTACATATAGAGTAATTAAAGATTAAATAAAGGTACAATATAGAGTACTCACAAACTGTGTACTTCAAAAAACTTTAAGAGACACTTATTTTTTTTTAATTTATTGCAACAGACAAAGTAGCACTATAAATGTTTACATATAAAATACTTGTATTCTAACTAATAAGTATGACATCATATATTAGCCAACAATATATTAATCAAAATACTTTACTTATAACTCAGGTTAAGAAGGAGCTGGAAACATCAAAATACAAGATGTTTGTTTCTGGTGTTCAGAATTACACAAAGGAGCAGGATTACTCAAAGCTTATTGAATGCCTTAAGGAAGTATTCATTCCTGATCCAAAGTTGCATCATTTGTTCAAAGGTAAATTCGATTTTTTTAACTTCTCATTCAACATCGTTCTTTTTAAAACATCAACAATTGAGCTGAATTTTATTCCTTTCAGGTTTTTGCAGGTTTCTTAAGCAGCAACACCGAGAAGTGTTCAGTAATGATTGCAAGGAGTTGATAGGAGTACCATGCAAAAATGGTCCATGTTTATGAAGTACCGTAATTATTTTTATGCTTTCTATTTTTTTTTTATAAAAACAACTATGTATTTTTTTCTCCTCTATTTCATCCTCTGTCCCTGCCAACAAATATTCACTACAGCCTGGGTTTTAAAAATCAAGTTAACGTCAGTCAAATGCTAAGTGATTGAAACGCTTTGTTTCTCACAGCTGTTAGTCTTATGTTTTTAGTATAACGCTCAGCAAAGAGATGAAAATGTAATGTTTAAACAGGTGGGTTACAAAAAGAGAAACCTCGCGTTCCTGTTCCAGAGAAGAAATGCATACTCATCTCACGCTTCCTCAAGTGGCAGACTTCATTCTTATAACAATTACCCCAGGGAGGCCACAAAACCAGTCTTCTATCAGTGGTGAGTGGGCTCGAAGCTCTGACGCAACACAAATGGATCAGAGCAGGGCACGCCATCATCACCGGGTAATCTATGGAAAGACACCATTCAACGTGCCTCTCATGATTTCTCGGACAGGTCCGTGATAATGGTCGCATAATACTCTCCGAAGACGGAACGGTTGTGGGAGACGAGTCTAAGGAATGTCCCTGCCATGGATGATATTTCTTCCTGCAAGGACGACAGACCCGGAGGTATCTGGACCGGGGCTGCCGTTGTCGAGCTGATTACTTGTCCAAGGAACTCGATAATACGGGATCCTGTGAATTTGAGATGAAAAGAGAGTGATTTATTTACTAGAACCTTTTGATTGAAATATGTATTGGAAAAGCGATCTAATTTCTCTGAAAAGTTTTTCTGGTCAATTGGAGAATCATCCAGTTCTTACTTCACATCTTGGCATGATTTTGTATGTCTCTGGTTTGTATTTATTTTTTTCAGTCCAAAACCAACAGTTTAATTAAATATAATTTATGTATATATGTAGTATATTTGCATGTAAATAAAATTTTTCTATTAAGTACACAGTGATTATTGAGTAAATTCTGGGGTGTTCATATGTATTATTCCGTCTTGAGGTTTGTACTTTCTAGCTGATAGGGAAATTGCATAATGTCCAATGATTCTAACGATATTAGGGTTATGCAGTCTTTCCTAATATGTATTACCAAAAACACGAATCAATATGGAATTAGCTTTTAGGATTACTGAAGTGATTTTTTTTCCTTGGTAACAAACTTGATGTAATAATTATCAGCTTCCATTCAATTTTTCAAGGTCTCTCAATGAGCCAATTCTTTTTCAGTACCTACTGCGCAAAAGAAAATTTAAATCAATGAATTGCCAGAATTAATGTTGCAGATAAATGTGTGCATTACAAACATGAAATTAGAAGGTAGGCATTTAGAAGGATTGCAGAAATAATTAAAAGTTCTATTTTATAATCTAATTTATACAATAAATGTTCTATTTTATAATCTAATTTATACAATATAAATCTTTATGCTCAATTCCAATCGTTTCCCCCTCTTTTTCGTAATTGAATCTTTCTTTTATACTGCCGGGGAGATATATATATCTAATAGATATCTTTTGGGAGATCATCTATGGATAGCCATTTATAGACATGATTTAGATATCTATTTGCTGTCTGGGTATGTTCATGAATGATCTGGAAGATAAATTTTCCAAAGTAGCAACAACTTAATAGGGATTGTTATCTGCTTGCTTCTCTATGTAAATGATATTGTCTGCTGTTAGGTAGGATCTATCAGAACTATTTTTTTTTCCAAATTCTTACAAAAAAACATACCGTTCACAGTAAAATACGAACATAAACACTTCAACAATTTGCATCTATCAAAAATGAAAGTTGCATGTATGAATATATAATAAATGCAAAATAAAAACAACGCAGTTATTAACTCAATCTAACCTCAGAGCATTGGTGTAGAACCATCTCACATCAAATATCTATCGCTCAAAATGGTTAAAAAGATCCCTGAGAGAAAATATACAAATGTCCTTTCTCGCCCCCATCAAATCTCCCTGAATTGTTAACCAAACCTAAATATAAATAATGTTTGGGAATGGAGTGCATTAACTTGGCTTGTGAGGTTTTCACAGGAAAACACATGGGCCAAACAGGCAAAAACTTAAGCACAAAGTAGACGAGCATCATAGATTTATGTGGAAAGGAGACAATATCTATTTAGGATTGTTACAAATCTCAAGGAAACATACCAGAAATCCCAAATTACTGCATATACGAACAAATTATACACGAACATACGAGGAAATTAGATGCCCTAGAACAATTGGAACGAATTCAACAGACTCAAAATATCTTCTTATCAAAGAACCCATCTTAAATTATAACTTCCTACCACATTCCCTAATTCCACCAGGTTTGTACAAACCTAGCAGCCCAGGCTTGTTCCACCCCTTTGTCTCTCCCGGCGCCCTAATTTGAAAAAAAAACTTATCGAGTTGCGATTGCGAAATTATCAAAAGTTGCTGGGTTTCTTTTCCTACTATTAGTGTTTTCTTTTGGAATTAAATAAACTTCATATCTGGAAATTTATGGATAAAGCACCAGCTAATAATGATCTAGGATTAGGTGATAAACGCACGTAATAAAAAGTACGCGCGGAAGTTGAGTTATCCCGTACGATGAATTTACGTAATGTCTTTTGAAAAATTTTAAACTCGATAGTTGACAATTTATGTATAAATCAGCAGCTAATAATGATCCAAAAGTAGGTAACTGACAAATATATAAAATTAGGCGACAAATGCACGAAATCGAAAGTACGCGCGCAGGTTTGAGTTTCGTACGATGAATTTACGTAGTATTAAATTTTACCGCTAGATGACACTGCACCTGATGTTGAAGCAGAATCTTAGTAAATGTATATTACCACGATTGTCACTCCACCTATGCCAGTAGTAATGATATAAATTCCTTTTTTCTAAATAATTTGTCTTCATACATTCAACAATTAGCCTCGAGATAAATTAACTTTTAATGAAAATTCATTTTTACTTACTTCTCGTTAGCGATGGGTGCGTTAAACATAATGAGTTCGTTGTGTATTGCATTTATTATTCGTGCCTTAAACTAATGAGTAAGGAAAATACAGAGCTTTGGTGACGCTTGGCTCAGGCTAGCAAGTCCCTAGCACTTGAAATTTTTGACGAGGTACAGGTCGTCCCTTCGAGCATCTGTCTACTTTACAGGTGCTTGGGTGAAGCGATCTACCTCAAATTTACTTGTTGAATACGGGAGAAGAAGGGTCCGTCCTACTGCATGTTAAGGTAACATACGACTAACAATTTATTTTCTAAGTTTAACATTATCACATATTTAAAAAAATGCAAACTGTTATATTATTCCATGTTAACAAATTGGCACAAGAAAAAACTCATTCGTTCCTGCAAGTAAACACAAGAATAGCTGGTTTTATATGTCACGTAATGGTCATGAAAATACTTGTCTCATTTATGGCATTTGGGAAAAAAGGTATAAAAAGTAAAAAACTGCTAAGTATAAACAAAGAATAATATTCAATTGTAATTTTTTGACAAAACGCATGACTCACTTTATTCTATGTACATATGCTATATCGTCTTATAGTAAAAAAAAAAATACCAGCAATTCTGTAACAATTACTGTCGTAAGACAGTAATTACACATACTAAATGCTTTGATGGCATTTCTGTTGAATACTGTTCAATTATGAGAGATGACATATGAATTAATGTGTAGGAACGTTCTATGATACCAAACATCTGGATATTCAGTGATAATTTTGTTAAATGTTGTACAATTATGAGATTTCATACTTGAATTAAAATGTACTACATGTGACACAAAGGGAAGAGCAATTATAAAACACCAGTGCTATTCCTTAATTCTATGAGACATAAGACTTCTAAATGCATATTGCAATCATTGACATGTCTTCTCACAATTCAATAGTAATTCTCACAATACAATTTCTTCTCAGCCAGGAAAGAATAAAAATCCAATTCCTGAATCAGAAAAGACAAAATCATCTATTTTGATAATTACAGGTACCCAGAACGATATTGAAATGCAGAATAGAGAGGATAATAACATACGTACACATATCAAAGTTTCAGATTGGATGATTAAAGAGAAGGAATCAGTAGGTATCGAAAGTTTTTTGCTGAGATACTCATAGTAAAAATTAGAGTTTAGATGAAGACCGATATAGGAGGAGTATGTGAGGAATGTGAAGCAGAAGGAAGATTAGCATTCTTGGTAGTATGAAAGAAGTAGAAGCTACTAGGTGTTGAAAATTGTAGAGCATTGGAAAATGTATTCTTGATAGATCTACATATTCTAATCCAATGGGAAGTAAAACTGGGTAATCCATTCGACATATGTACTTACGGACTAATTGCCGGATTCGATGCTCTGGATTAGAAACTTCCAGTATTTGTCCAGTCATAAGTGATTCCACTTCACCATCCAGCTGTTTAAGCCCATTCTGTTTCAAGGCATCACTGACCTCTTTCTTCACCTGGTCAGCGATGTTTGGCAAAATCTTCTCCAAATCACTGAAAGTGTGTCTGACATTTAGTTTCAAATTCACATGATAAACTTTAGAAAATCTAGATTATATAGGTATTCAATAAGTGATGATATATGCAAAGTAACTTGTGGACCTTAAAGTATATAATCATGAAATTTTAAAGAACTAATTCGCCAACGCAACAGGGAACCTTACCTTATATCATCTTATAATCAATTATTCTAAATTTACAAGTAATAATTTATTTAATTGGAGTATAACCATATGTTTAAGTAGGGTAGTATGATATTCCACCACTTCTTAAATTCACTCCACCACTCTTTTATAAAGACAAATTCCATTTCAGAACATACTTCTTAGAATAAAATTCTAGCGAAATTAATGTTGTTTCAGTAAAACTCAGGTAAACAAAAAGGAAGTTTTATTATCCATTTCTTTATGTGGCTTCTCTGGTTCATTGAAAAAATGGTACTCTTCCTTTTGTGAATAAGATATTATGTGACATGAATATGCCCCTGATGATAAGCGAATACCACAGTGATCAACCCGTAGGTTGGTATGTTAAGTGAGGGTAGAGCTCACCTAGTACTAAGCCCACGGTGTGTGGAAATTCACACATCAGGGTAG
>WURS02000018.1:779816-798609 GCA_011762765.2 Rhinocypha anisoptera
TTTCTTACAATGTATTTATTTCTGTCTTTTATTTAAGCTTGCTCTTCCAACATACTTCACCAGATGATGGCAATCATTGCCGAAACCGGTCGTGCATTGTAAATTTTTTATTTGTGGAATTATAAAAGTTATTTTTTAAAAACCATCCACCTATTATTTCTAGTGTGTTAAAATGGTATTATATTATTCATTTCCATTACAAATTATTCAATTTTAATGTATCTTAAGTCCTTTGCGGTGGAATAAATCGCTCGCTTGTACCACCACTACTTGAATATATTGGATAAAAATGAACAAAGAGCCCATGTTTGCTGCGTAACTTTAATAAATCATAAGGTTAAAATAACTTAGTTTGGCCAGGAATCTTGTCTTAGTTTGATATTTAAAATATACCATTGGAGGACGCAGGAATAGGAAAGAGTTGTAAACTAAGTAAAGTAAAAGTAGTCCTGAATGAAATGCTTCCAAGAGATGAGTTGGCCTGGGGGTAGCGAGCTCGCCAGCAAACTAAAAGGTCATGGGCTAGAGTCCCCCTCAGGGCATGGGAGTTATATTTGTCCAAGTTGGTTTTTTCTATGATTGTAAGAGGTTCAAAATGACCATAGCCATTGAAAAACCATGTAAACAAAAATATTACTACTACTACGAGTATAAGTCAGCCATTTCTCATACATTGGTTACATCAGAATCTACTGAAGCCAATAAGGTGTGTGAATGTTACCATGATGATTTCAATGGATTATAACTGTAGAAGATTCTATTTTTGAACAAGTTGACCGTGGGAAGGAAATTGGAAGCAGTAACCCTACACTGTTATTTTTTCTTTTTCCTTCATTTTGCTTGTCACTGACATTGCAGAGTGAAACAACTGCTTGCCATCAATGGATTGATTTACATGGTGTAGGGCATGCAAGTTTCTTCAGAAGAAGCAAAAAAAAGACAAGAAGTTTTTCCTGCAGGAAAGGGTACTAATTTTCAGTTGAATTTTGTGAATGATAACCAACATATTGTGTCTGTGTGAACTTTGACATTTACTTCAATTTTTCCATCATTACTCTTCAATGCTACCACAGACCTCGACTAAGCAGAAGGCCATCTCTAAACAAACAATTTTGGTTTTACACCCAATTTATTTAACCCTCGGTAACACTACCAAGGTATTTCACACCTTTTCACTACCAAGGGGGGTAAAACTTGGTCACCCCATTTATTTAATTTAATAAAATGTATACCATTCTCAATGGACCCTTAATTTAATTTTTACATGATTCTTATCGCATCTACTTTTGATGTTGAACATTTATTTTCGGTGCAAAAAATATTCTGTTTAAATAATATGTAAAATTTTAACATATTTAAGTAAAAATTTTTTTGTAACAATGTTCTAAAATCGACAAAGAACAATAACTATGAAGCATAAAATCCTCAAAATAAAAATTATGAGGTTATGTGATTCAAAAATGTTACTTGGGGTAATTTCGTTAACCCCCCCTTAGAAGTCTTGAGGGTTAAAATTGCATCATTCCTTAATTTACTGATGGAATTAAAGTTCTAATAATGCAAAATTTTCCTACATTTCCTTAAGGAGTAAAAGAATTCCTCAATGTATTTTTTGAGAGAAAATGGGAAATAAATCAGAGCAAGCTACCAATCCCACATCAAACTTTTATGGGCAAAAATGATCACCTACACAAGATAAAATGCCGGCCACAAAGAACTAATATAAAAAAAATTCTCATTTTTAAATAAATCAATTACTGATTGGAACAGCTACCTGCAAAGCTTTTTGAGCCCTTTCCAAGTACCATCATCATTTTTATGGGGAGATGCAGGAAACATGTAATATAACAATTGTATTCCTCACTAGGTTTTGAGATCATTTGTTTGATTATTTGTTTGATGATTGAAATGATCTTGAGGGGGCTGAGAAGGGATATTTTTAAATGTACGTTTTTCTATGCGTCGCAGTATGTTTTCTTCTTAAAATTAATTCCTTTTCCATATCCTGTCTTCCTTGTGATTTATGTGATTTTTGGTAAGTAATGTTATTTTTGCAAGTAATTGTTGCAAAAATTTGTAAGTTTTGTGATTAATGTAAATTGATGTTACCACCTGACCAGATGGTCAACTTTTAACTACTGGATAATGATAATAATAAAAAAACAGCTTGAGGTAATGAAAAACCATGAGATGTGACTGTGAGATAACCCACAAATGGAACCAACATAAACCCCTGAGAGCTGTTTTGGGATGCAAGGTAAATTGTATTCCGAAGCAACGAAATGTCATAATCACCAGATCATGCAACTGTCCCATCCCTTCCGCATCTTTCTGAGATTCTTCGTGGCACGTCTCCACAGTCTGACATCCAATGTCAGACTTCATATCACTAGACCATTGACGACTAGACTCCCTGTACAAAAATAACAGCTCAGGGGGTTTTGGAATGTTGAGGCCAACATCATCCCAATCTTCGAAATCCTATTGAAGAAAAAAAAAAGTGTTTGTTCCTCAATGACAGATCACTTCTATTCTAGAAATGCATGCATGTAAAACCTAAGATTGACAGCTGAATGCAACTTAACCTTTGAATGCCCAACTTCAATTCCGGCAAGGGAGCTTCACTGCCCGATTTCATTCTAATTTATAAACTTTTCTTGCACTAACTTTGATAATCTTTAATAATAGGAAAACTATTTAGCATAAATTACCCAAATAAAAAAATATCCTTTCACTAATGTTTTCCATAAGCCTTTTACGTTCTCTGATCACATCAATAAGCGATATACGAATGCAAACTGTCATTGCTTTATAATAAAGAACAAAGTTTTATTTATTTTTTTGAAAGAACGATCTTTTTCATGATTCTTCGCTTGAAATTATAGTAGACGATGACATAAATGATAGCACCGTTTAGTATAATATTATTTACACTTTTTACAGCTTTGAGCGGCATTCCTCAAAATGGTTATATGCACTGAAATCCACATTGAATATTTTACACACTGTCACAGCCCAAGCTAATTTCCCCTTCTCAGAGCAAACGCGGCACATTTAGTACAAACAATCACAGTATTCTATTAAGTAAGGTTCAAAGAAATATCTGTGAAAATACCACCATTCTGTGATAAAAACTATGTATGTTACAACTTTCCAAATATAGTGCACTCATAAGGGTACGGTGGACACTCAAAAGACCTTTTTCAACGTACCCGTATGGGTTCACTGGGCTTTTAAAGGTTAAAATTGCAAATTAACATGCTGACAAACATAAGTTAGGTTCTGATATGAAATTCTCTAAAATATGCTGATTAATCAACACTTCATCAATGATTTAAGTCTTACAAAACTTCTACCCACCTGATCCTCATTCTCATCGGAAAACGTAATAGAAGTAAGCTTATAGCCTTGGCGCATGAGATATTCATTGACTAAAAAATTTAACGCCCTCTTTTCATGTGGCTTGATGGGCTCTTTATGCAAAGCGCTTGTGGATCCAGACTCTGGAGTGAGGTTCTCTGATTCTGTGAAGATAAGCACACGTTATTAAAGTACATACGAGTCACTAAAACATATTCCCCACCTTAGACAATGCCAGGACCTGCTGTGATATGAAATTCAGCAATTTTACTTCATTATGCCAAATTAAGTTTCATTGTACACCTTGTACATATCATTTCAACTCAGATTGTATGGAAGGGCTGAAGAGTCAATGAAAATTCAAGATAAATAAAATTTCTTACCAGTGGCAACCGTAAGATTTGCCCTCAGAGCATTTATAGTTTCCTTGGCCTTCCTTAATTCAAATTCTAACACTGCAACTCTTTCATCCACGCCTCTCTCACCATCTTCTGAATACCTTGTCAGATCTAGTGAATCTAAAGTTGCCTGACTCGATGAACGTGCTGTCAAAGCATGCAAAATAGTTAATATAATTAAACACCAATGTTTACAATCAAGCAGATTGAAAACAATAAGATTTAATACTAACGAATAGTAGGTGAATAGTCTGGTAACGATGCTTGACGTTCAAAATTGCCAGGATTGGAAAAAAATTCCTTAAGGGGTTTAATCCCTCGACCACGTTCAATCAGTTCCGTATGAAGTTCCAAGGCAGTAAGTAAAAAATTGTCATTGAGGAGCTTCGTTGCTACTTCTTCATAATTTAACCCATTTCCTTTGTAAGTTGTACTACTTTTGGTTTTAATTCCTGTATTCTCTTCCTCTTCATGTTCGATTGGTTCAATGACAGAGTCCATGGCACTTGTGACACTTTTACCACGTAATCCAAAAGGTATGTATTCTATTTACACTAACTTCTGCTATAAGAACAACCATTAGGACGGTTTAGACGAATTTTCATGATCATTTGGGTTCCTACTGCGTAAATTCACCTTTACCACACGGAACAAACTGTCAAGGACCGCTCACAAAACCATCACTGTTTGACAACTAAACCACAACCTGTGACACTACCCGTACAATCTTGGGTAAATAATTTCCGAGGTTAGAGTTTCTTAAATATTTCAATCTTAATTTCCTAACTGGGTTCAATAGTTACAGTAAGTGTTTGAACACATCAATGATTTCACCTGCGAAGAACGGCAAACAACGATCGTCCGAAATGCGTCAACATTGCAAGAACGCAGGGTAAGAGGAAATTGCCGACAGGCCCGTTTAAGTCACGTGACAGAAAGTGTACCTCATTTGAATGTGATTCCTCTGATTACTTATTAATAAAACCTGAATTCATTTGGGTGCTTTTTTCTCTGATTACACATTCATAAAAACTGAATGTGTAAAAGAAATCTTTTAAAAGATAACTTTTAATTACTTCGTTTTATACGAGCAATGACATTTATTACAAATTATATCTGGAAAAAATGTTAATCACGTGAATTGGCATCGAAATAGAAATTGAAAGTAAGGTCTGCGATGTGAGCACCACAGATTAATAATGGTAAAGGTATCAGAATATCAACTACCAGAAGTAAGTCCCTAAGAATAACTTAAACTTACTGATTTTAAATCGTAATCTAGAGTCATTTTATCACAAGGCTGTCTTTGGGTTAGCCTCGGGGTAGCTTGCTCGCCGGTTGACCCAAAGATCGCGGGTTCGCGTCCCACTCAGGGCATGGGTGTGTAAATGTCAAATAGGATTTTTTCTATGATTTGAAGAGGTGTGAAATGGCCATAGCGGTCGAAACACCCTATTAATAAAAATACTACCATTTCATCCCTAGAATAATCGGCTGCACAAGTTCGCCAAATGGCTACACAGTCGGTATGAATAGCTATACAAGCTGTGTAGTCGGCCACAATGGGCTCGAATGGCAAACGATCATCCAAAATGCATCAACTCTGAGATTTCAGGATGGAAGGAAATTACTGACAGGCCTGTTTAAATCACACGACATAAAGAATGAAACTATCATACTGCCAAATCGCATTCAGAAATAGGATTCTCATGCAATGACAGAATATTGATCTGAAAACATATTTCATTCAGAAGAGGAATAGCTCTAAATCTGTCATAATTGCTGAATTTGTGCTTTCTCAAATCCAGTAATGAGAGAAACGTCTGCAATTGTTGTGTTATTCTGAGATTCACCTATTTTTAATCTTCTCCTTGTATTAAAAAAAAAGCTTCTTCTGAATCCATCCTTTTTTAAAATCCAGTATTTTTCCATTGAGGAGTTTCTGTGTTTAAAAAAAAATGTTTAAAGCAGGTTCTAAAGATAGTTATGGAGTCAAGATTTTCATGTTGGATTCATCAATTTGTTTAGAATAAAATTTGTTACCTTCTGTTGAAAGGTCATCTTTTCATACTCTAGTGACAGATGCCCTTGTATGATTTAATTGATTTCTTTTCTTTTAATGAGCTCCAAAGGCGTATCATAAATTCTAAGGGCCTAATTAACTCATGTTTTAATGATTGATTATGATCTTATGTAGATCATTCCAAATTTCTGAGCTTTGGAGAAACAGCTACAGACACTCTAATTCCAACAGTATTTATTTGTGGGTTTACTGGAGTGAAAATGATTCTTTGAAAAAATGCGAGGAATCATTTTAAGAATTTTTGTAATGTAGAGATTCAAGACAAGATTGCACATGAGTAACAGATGCTACTATAAGATTGTGAATTTTGATAGTTTTGAAAATAAATGTAAAAAATTTTAAACGTAATACGTGCGACACAAGCAATTGATAATAGTAGGGAGTTGCTGTCACTGAGAAATTGTATGCAACAGTTCATAGACTTAGGTAAACTATTCATGCATTTATTATCTATAACATGCACCCCACGTTTGCCATTTTAAATTTATTTTCAAAACTATCAAAATTCACAATCATAAATTTTCAGGACAATCTGTATGGGGTTATAACTCTGTACAAGGATAAGAAAAATTATTTCATACTTTTTAGTCTATTTTTAAAACTTTGTTTTTAAATTTTTTTAAATCAATGTAATTATTTTTCCATTAAATACTTTGAAGATAATCACATGTGTTTCTACTTTTACGTCAACATTTTGGCAGGTGCTGTAATATTCAATGGCCCAGTCCAAGAATGACAGGCAAATGTGACCAATGGAAGTCCATTCCTTCCTCGGTCCCCACGCATGGATATTTGTACGTGGGGCTGACACTCCCATCAAGTATCGATGATGCATTAATCCTTTTTGAGTGACACACTGATTCCTTGGTGGGCAATCCACAAAGTGCCATGGGTATTTTGGGAACATTGTATGGGTTTAAAAAAATCACTATTTGTTTATTTATTACCATTTAATATGATTTCTTTCACTTTTGAAGGTGGATACTCTTCCTTAACACTTTTAGTTCCACTGGGCCGATCTCTCGACCCTAGGGATTATGTGGGAAAAATGCCATGGACCGATCTATCGGCCCAATTTTTTGTTTAATAAATAATTTTTTCATAAATTATTTAGTAGATAAAAGATATAAATAAAATATTTTGCTATCCCTGCAAGTGTGAAGAATTGAAATAAATACAAAATTAAGAGTAGGTTAAAAATTGATATTAATAAATATTATATATATTTATAAATATGTAAATCAAAAAATTCCAGATAGAAGCCCTGGCACTTTTCAAATATACCAAGTGATAGGGGCTGGCACTAAAAGGGTTAATGTGTATTAATAAATATAAATTGTAACTGATAATGAAATACAACTGTTCTAGTTTAATGTTTTTGAGTGCCATCTGACAAAATATCATCATTGGCACTTCAATTACATACTACAACTGACAATATATTGTCATTCAGGACTCAAAAGGGCTAATCTGATTTTGTTCTTTTCATAACTAACATAAGTGTTTAGCCTATAAAATAAGTAGGTAATTTTTCACGTGATGGTATATTATGTATGTCTTTGGCTCCTAGAGTAGGTACATAACATTTCCTCAGGGTTCCCCAGAGCTTCCCTGAACCCCTAATTTCCTGCTCTTTACCACAAGGGTCACACATCACATGGCTATTAGAAAGAAGATCCTAAAATTAACTTATAGCTATGACATGACTGATAATGGCTATCCCTTTCGTAAAAAAAACTCTACCATGCTGTGCCTTTACTGTGAATTGTAAGAAGCTGTGTTCAATGATTATATATTTTTATTGATTGCTCTTAATGCATTCATTTCAACTTATTGCAATAAGCAAATCAAGTGACTAGTTATAATTAATGTTCACCAACACAGGTTATCAATTCGAAGATTGGCTTGCAGCAGCTCTTCAAGAAATCAAGCAGGTATTTTTCAACCTCTTCACAATCCTTTAGTTCCTAACACCTCCATTCTCCATTAATCTGTCCCTCAAACATCACCCTTGGCCCATCTCTATATCCTATGCAATTACATTTCCACTAACTATAATGTCTCACCATCTATAATATTTCTTTCCATCTTATTGTGAGCAATGAGGAGCTATAACTGTAGTATAACTATTGTTATACTTGCATGCAATTAATTCTTTTAATTCATAAAAATTAATTTTTTTAAACTTTCAACCCATGTGCAATTTGCAGAATTCTTGAGGGGACAGGTTGGCACCCCAAATTAATCGTTTTTTTAAGGAATACCTTATCTCATTTCTCTCCACTCTGGTAGAGTTTAACTTTAATGCATTTCAATGCTGAAAGCTTTCCATAAATCTTCCGCAGACGTGGAATATTTTTTTGTAAAAGTGAATTTTCACTTGTTCTCAAGTATTTTAGATGCACTTTTGTGTTAAATACGACAATAATTTCCACACATCAACGACCTTTTTCCTTCCTCGGAGCCAAGCCACGAAAACATGACTCATACCCCATTTCCTGAAAAACAATTGGAAAATATAATGTCACTCTATGCCTTGACATCAAGACATACTTTCTTCGTCTTCATATAAGATGTCTTGGTGTAGCAAAACATGCCTTACATTCAAGGCATGTGCGTCGATTGCATTAATAGTATTTCTGATGATGAAAAAACGAATTTATTAAACTCGGATGAGAATAAATAACATTTCATTCATTGATTTCAACAAAAGAGGATTAATTTTTCAATCTCCTTTAAACCATTTCGTGCCGAATGACCGATATATCAGGTGGTCAGGATCTTCAAAATCATCCCCTGAGTATAAACGACCTTTTCTTTGGGTCATTTTTGCTTTGTTTTGTCGCACACTCACATGCAGGGACTGCTGGATACCAGTTTAGGGATCTGTCACGAGAGGGTTAAATGGGAGGTTGTGGATGCGATTGAAGAAAATTTTCTTTTTTTTTTGCCTCATGAATTTCAACTTTATTTATAAATAATGTGCTCATTAATTCAGTCATTTTCAATTATACATTTTTTACCCAATTTATAAAAACTCAGGTGACAATCCTACTAAGTGATATTTTTCATGCAAGGAATATGGTCTGTCACAAGCCATATCGTCAACGCACGACGCAACGTGATACAAAGGTGTTTCGACAAATGCGAGCTTCCAATTCAATTGTGATCAGTCAAATGCTGTCAGGAAATCTTTTTTTTTATTATTATTATTATACATACGATGCAAATGAGTATTGCTGCAAACAATAAAAAATATATCTTTTAGTAACAGGAATACTTCAAAAATTACCGTAGGACTATTTCCTCAGTCATTGTCTCAGCTCTTTTTTTTTTTTCCTTTTTCAAGTTTTCATCCAACTACAACTCAAATGTCATCACTAACAACAACTCCATAAAGAAAATATAAAAGTCTTTCATGTAAGCACAAGAGATCTTAACGGCCATATTACCCAACAAGTGACGAGTGAATCAAAGATCTCCGATTTTTTTTTTTCACAACGCAATAGCACCAAACCTCAAACATGTACGCACACAGACACACTCGGGCCTCGCACCCAACAACTTGTGTGCGCGCGTGTGTTACGTAACTAAATTTTTTTTCAACAGCTGGTTTTTAAAAGATTGAAACGATATCCTTTGACTGCTGACAAGTCCGAAACTCTTCAGCCACCCCCATGGTCCCAGCACACACTCTGTTTTACATATATATCACACATGATCAAGACTCTCGAAAAACAGCCTCCAAATGATTCTGTCCTCGACTTACAATCACTTCACTGCCAGTCAAGCACCTTTGGCCCTCTCTACAATAAACCCTGTCTCAAATTATAACAAAACAAAGCACATTGTGTGAGTTAATAATATGTTATGAATTGCACTTCTTAGTATTTATATATATATATATATATATGTATAATATGTACACAATCTTTACAAATCATTAATTGCTTTGTAATGTGGTGTTTTCACTAAGACAGAAGATTGAATGTCCACGTTCAGTCATTCACCTCAAACACTAATCACCCTAGATCACAAAAATAGATAAGACTATATGTACAAATATTATATACAGAAAAAATTATAAAAAGAAACAATACAACTTTTGAAATTGGACTTTTTTTTTCTCCTCTTTTAAGTACACCACTTCTATTCGTTCATTTTTTTTTTAATGCGCATCCTTAAAAAGTTTAAACGACACACAAATCTATGTTATCAATAGGGTCGAGAGAATGGAATCTCACTCATTCGTCTGACTAAACACATTACTCTCGGAACGGCGGCTCTCCTTTTCCGCTCGGGAGCACGAAACTTTTTTTTTTTTTTTTGATTGACGAGCAATTCATATATATATATATATATGTACGACCGTGCCAACTCCGTGTTTACTCAGGGAAAAAAAAAAGAGAGAGATTCACGCACACATCTTAAGGAATGGATTGAACAACAAGAACAACAACACAGAGAAAATATGAACGAGACCACTTTACAAAACATTGACAAATGGTTTTTGATAGTACGTAGAAACAAACACTTCTTTTTTTTTAAATATATATATGTATAGAGGGCAATCAAAAAACATTTCCGAATTATACAAAAAAGACAAAACAAAAAAGAAAAACAAAAAAGTTACAAACGCGTCAAAGTCCAATGTTAACAAATTGAACATAGTCGGGGGTCTTCCTTTTTTTCATTCCTTTCTTCATTGGTGCATAACGATTTCCGAGGTTCCAAAGGCTTTTTTCCTCGTCCCCGAGCGTGTGAACGAAATGAGAGTCGAGAGAGAAACGACGACGTTGTGACGTGCGGCTGCAATCAAGTCCCCATCTTTGTTCGGCGTGTGCAGGAGGGCGGGGGGGGGAGTGGTGTTGGCGGGCGTGGTTAAGTGGTAATGGGTGGTGTGCGGAGAGATAACGGGCACGCCACACCCTTTGGGGGGGGTGCTACAGGGTGGCCAGGATCCGGGTGAAGCCGTAACAGGCCGACATGACCGTCTGCCCGACTCCCCACACGAGGGCGTACAGTGGCGCCATCTGAAAGCTGGAAGCACGGTAAACGAAGGCCACTGCGGCACTGCTGACCACCCCCGACGTTAGAGGCGCCACCACGCCCATTATCAGGATCAGGACTGGGAAGAATCTGAAAAGACGGGACGGGGGGAGGAAATGGTGCAACAGACTGCGTTCCGCAAGAGCATGCAAAACAAGAAAATACTCCCAGAGTATCGATCGCGAGATCTCTTTACTCCCCCACGACGAGAGTACAATTAATATCGGACTCAAAGTTATGGATACTCAAAACTTCAGTTACAAGAAAATGGTCCAATCGACTTCGATGTGATTCATGCAAAATTTCAGCTTGTTTTATTCTGCGTTGCATGGCACAAGACAAGAATGTTTTTTGACTCCTTCTCTTGACGTGCCGTTCGAGCACAAAGAAATAAAATACAACCATGTTTTTAAGCCTTCCCAGGCAAACCCAAAGATTTAAACCACAATGGGGGTATATACTTAAGACACCAAACTTCAAAATTACCGGGATCACTCCTTTGTTAATTAATGCATTTGCTAACTCTTATGCTCTTTAAATTAATATAACATAAGTTGGAAGATATTTAAAACAGCTTTTATTTGTTGTGCAGGTGGACGCGTGCAGTTAAAGTTTGCACGATTGAAAAGTTCTTATTCGTCAGGTATCCATAATATTTAGTCCAATGATAAGTTTCGTAGGAATGCAAATGCTTCTTTCTCCAACAGCGATTGTTATTAATATATATATATATATATTAGTGCAATCATTCTGTATTTAGGGCGTGCCGATGGCTAAAGGTCATTTGGCACCTCCAAAAACCAAAGAGAAAAACCCACCATCGTCAGCAGAGCACCCATGCCCAAGAGGCAGAACCAGAACCCTGTGACCTTTGGGTTGCAGTAATCGGGTTTTTTCTGGGTGCGTCGACATTCATGGTCATTTTGCACCACAAAGAATACTATGATATCAGATCAAGAATATGCCCAATTAGGGCATATTAAAAAAAACTATATGAGTAAAGATATTCACGCAAATATGTTTTAATTAGATATATAAAATACAACATACAAATAATAGGAAATAAGGAAAGGGATAGGAATGCATAAAAGGACGCACACAAAATGTGGTAGAAAATATGGATGGAAACTGACAAATTCATATGAGAAAAAAGTTTTGTCCTCAGCCGGGGACTTGAACCCGGAATTCCCAATTGCCGGTTGGGCATACTTTAACCAATTAGACCACCGAGAACTCTTCCTCACACATAATTTTGTCAGGTAGATATACTTCAGCTTTTCACCGGAACGGCTTCGGCCACCAAGAGTTCGTGTTCATTCGCTGAGATTCATACCACTGTTGAAGAACGGAAAAACGCAAGGGAAGATAGGAGAGGAACATTGTGAACAGACGTACGAATTTGAAAGAGTTACAGTGCGTTTCGAGGCACGCATAAAATAAATACATAAAACCTATATTTCGTTTAAAATTCCGGGCTCTTCTAAGAACATTGAAACCTGATCAAGCCAGTAAAGGTTATCACCCTGGGATAGCACCTAGGTTGCCTCGGACTTGCCCCTTTGCAAACTGCATGGGACCTGAAGGGAGCACAAGGGAAAGATGTCGAGAAACCCATTTTCACTGCAGTTACAGGCTCTGTTATACTCCCCTTCCCACGCCCCTGGTTGACCTCTTTCTCAGAAACATTCCACGCTTTGCTACCTACAGTCTGAATCCTCGTTAGTCTTTGTTAAACTGAGCCCTGAACTATTCCATGCAAACCAACTCCAATACATTTCGGCAGTCTCGGGACTGGCCTACAAAAGTGAAACACTTAATTTAAGGGTGTCAGCCAGTAGTTTTTTGTAGTAACATGTATTGATAATATGTGGGCATGTTGTGATACATTATATGATGAGTTTTATAGTTCAAGTTTCAAGATGAGTTTATAAGCTCCAAGTGTAATTTTTTTCTTTTTTGCTATTAATATCTCCAAGGTTTTCTCATTTTTATGTAGCTGTGTATGCTATTTTTATATTTTTGTGTATACCACTATTTTTTTGTCGAGATTTTTATCAAATGTATTTTTTGACGTGTTCTATATCTACATTGTGGATCATCTGGACAAGTAAATTATTATTAAATTATATTTATAAATTTTATTGTTACATTAGAATATATAAACATTATAAAATGAATAATCAAATTATGAACACATGCACGTGGTCATACACATTACAGATGTCGCAGTACCAGGACAAAAGTTGTTAAGTATAGCAACAAAACTGCCAAATTATCACTACTGGCAGGAGTACGGTAGGGAGCGCATGCTATGTGCTAAAATTGGAACTAACTACAAGTTGAAACATAGTTTTGGTGATTCTTAGGAATTCATTTTCCTTCTACCCATCCATTCCCATCCTTTTAAACCTTTCTTCCCACTCTGAAAAGTCTGACAGTGCTCATCAGACAAGGTCACTTGCTGGATGTGTTAATAAACGTAAAAGTTAAAATGGATTTACAGGGAAAGAAGAATTTTTCACAGCATTAACATATGCAATAATAATGGACTACAAAGAAGACGGAAGGTCAATTTGTTTATGCTTAGACGGCTTGAAACACCGGAACCAACAATGCCATGTGATGCACGCGAACACATTTACAAACGTCTGTACACTGGCTCTCATTTTCTGCAATTTACTCTCCATGTTTCTAAAGTCTTCTAAGCGAGGCGTTAAATAGTATGTGGCATGTGTGCCATTAGAAGTGTTCCACCCCAAAATAGTTCTAAAAGCAAAGATTATTAAAGGTTAGGGGAATTTCTTGGAACAAACCACAGCTGTCGCCGGACGTAAAAATTATTTGGTAACACTATGTTTGACTATGACTGTAGATCACTGTGATCACTATGACTGGACACTGAGATGGAGTGGACCGATTTACCAAAGAGTCCTGATAATGTTAAACTTTTATTTTATCCTAATGTTGTGCATGTCTCAGTGGCATGAAAGTGAGGGATTCTTCAGGTGGGAGTGGATTTCCCCTTCCACCTTGAGAAGCCGGCTTGAATTCTGCTGGCAAAACAGTCAACTTGTGACATGAGAATTGGGAACATACCAAAAGATCACTCTCATCAAAACAATAATCCTGTGAAAGGTTTCACTCCAGTCTCATTGTAGCATGTTCTATCAATCCTCATGATTTCCTTGTTACTTAGTAACTAAACAAAAAGAAATAATTGTACTTAATGTGAATTAAGGATGTGACGGGCATATTTATTCAAAAGGACTGAATAAAATTAAGACTTTGAACAAAGAATACATCCCACAAAAATAATTATAGGCATACAAGACTACAAGATACATCACAGACACACCGTCTTCCATAATTGTATTAAGTGTGCATTTCACATGTTGTGAAAACATTAGAATACAAATCGGTTAGGTAGTTGATAACTCAAGGCTTCTTCAATAAGTAACTATTCTGTTTCTAATTAAATGCCACACTATAAACCAACTTATACAGTATACACATTGTAAGGCAATACTTTTTTACCAGTGATAATAAACATCCTCACTCATATGTTCAAAACTGATTCTAATGAATTATTGATTTTTAAAAATAAAATAAACCGGGGATGGTTATTTCACCAGTCTAACACTGTAAGTTTCATGGCGTAATTGTCTTATATCTTCAATAAACAATCTCCCATCCTATTTTGTGCCGACTTTTGATACATTAACGAAAAAATTAGGAAACATAAATGCCATAATTTAGAAAAAGGAAAATTTTAAAAATGATTTTCATATATTCGGCATGTTTGTCAAATATTCATTCTACAAAATTCATTTAACAAGATATCAAAGAACACCAATGCTGGAAAACTAAGTCAAAGTCACTTACTTGCCAAACTTGTGTTTCCTGAGTGTAGCAAAGGCAATCGCAGCAGCAATAACATGAACGAAAATAGATGAAAACAATGCCCAAAGGAACACCTGATACCACATTTCTGGAATGAAAAAATATAATTCCTTTTTTATGTGGAAATTTCACAATACATTATTTTCAAACTTGCATAACAGATTAATGTAATAAAGTACACAAAGGTTATTACCAGAGAAAGTGACAAGTGGTGTACTGGTTGACCAGCCAAATACTTGTGCAATAGAATCGAACTCAGATGAACGGGATTCCCTTGAAGCATAGGGCGTTCCTGACATGGTTGCTCCAGTAGGAAATTGTATTTCTCATATGATTACTTTCATATGATCTACTACCAATGGTGGCACATTCTTTCTTTTATACGTATCATCATAACAGAACACAATTATTGGAAAGCCAGCTCTGAAATATACAAGCCCAGATCTCAGTGAAAACTCTGACCGTATTCATTTCATTTATTACAAATGACGCATTAATATTGAAACTTCATAGTAATAACATGCAACTGCTAAAAACGGAAATGCAGTCAAACGAAAAGGGGGAGGGGCTTTGAGAAACATCATTTACCAAAAAAATAACACTAAGGTAAAGCATAACAGAAATGTTTCTTACCTAACAAGGACAAATAACATCATAGTTTCAGAATATTCATAAACTTAAGACACACATTAAATACACAACGATTAAAAGAAGGGCACATTTCCATAGAGCACTGGGTCTTCAGAGATAGAAAGATATATCACATTCATTCCGACAAATTTCGATTGAGACATCAAATGAAGGAAAGATTAAGCCGTATGTAATAAATACTGAATTTCATGTTTCGAGTTTGTTTCGTTTTTATAAAAAAATCACTACCTAAGAATTACGTTTAATCTCAACGTCTCACAGAATGACAAGAATCTTCATTCATTACACTTTACTGCCACCTTCCTACGACTCACGAAATACAATGAAATCAAATGAAGAACGAAAATCTCTACCGCAATTTTTCAAATTTTGTTGTAATACGTACGCTATAAGAAATAATTTACTTTGGTTTTTTCATATTGATGATTTTTTCCCTCTTTGTTTACCAATGAGCATCACTTTATTTTCTGTGATTAAAGTAATTCACAATTTCGATGAGACTTTTCACTACTGCCTTGAACGCAGTAAAAATGGCTAGGCGAAAGTGATGCATGAATGCATCATAATTATAATCGTTTAATATCTGCCAACTTACGGAACACTATGGATTTTTAGAACTGACGAAATGACGTAATTTTATTCTGAAAAATCAATCAGAAACTTTACATAATAATTTATGCATGGTGGTTAAATCGTAGTTTTCATTAAAATTGCATTGATGGTCGTAAACTGGAAATATTATGGAATGACGATAATAATTGCTGTAATACGACAGTTTTGACACTAATAACATACTTTTTTATAATCTCATCCATAGTAAATCCATAAAATTATGTCTGAAATAAAAAATTCAAATTGATCAATTTTAACTTTGTTTGAATTTTGGTAGATACTTCAACTAAAATGCAAAAGCAACTCATTGATCATAGTAACATTATTGGACATATTAATCCTATAATAACTTTTCTGTAAGTAATATTTATCAATTTATAGTTCTCTATTTCAACTCAAGTAATTCTCTATTTTCCTGTTTCATGGCCCAGGATTATATCACCTAAGCAAGTTAAAAATATGCATTTACTTAAAACTGGTATATTTCAACGACGGTTGTGTGTGGGGAGAAGTAGCTGCGGCACACTTCCCTTCTATTTTCAACAAAGGTTTAGCAAGTAGCGGACACAGGTCAACTCTAATTGACTGCATAGTACAGTTCCCTCCAAGGGGAGTTGTGGAGATACAATTGACTGTAGTCAAACTATTTCATGTGGAAATATATCAAAAAAATTGCATTGTACTTCACTTAATGACTAATAAATATATTACTGTTATTACGCAGCCAACACCAACACAGGTGGTGTTGACAGAGCCTGCATGCCCAGCTGCACAGTGTTTGTGGCCGGCCATGCAAACTGTGTAACCATTTGGCAGACTTGTGTAGCTACTACATCTTGAGTTTTTCACAATTTATTTATAATTGGGACAGGGAACAAGCCTTTAAATGAACCACCAATATAGAATATGGTAAGTTTATCATTAGTGAAATTGTATTTATATGTTAAACACTTTGTATGTAACTATATGGTAACTATGGCTCTTGTTTATTTAGTTCCATTTTAGTACTGTTTGTTAAGTGCTATCATGGTTGTATAATGTACTGACACCAAAAACTTAAGCAAATGTTTTGGATTTCCTGAAAGGATTGATTTTAGTTATTTCTTGTATTATTGTATTGTATTTATTGTAGACTTCCATGTAACCATTCAACAGAATACCATGTGGTTTATTTTTCTTTTCGCACCTAATCTATGGAAAAAACAATAGAACTGCAAAACAGTTAGCTTTTTCACATAACAACCCTAGGCAGGGCCCCTCACAGAGTGCTATCATCCGGGCCAGATGAACCCTGGTTATTTAATGAAGCTTCTCCCTTTCGCCCTTTCTCAACTTGGCTTGGGACAGTCTATGGCAGGTCTAATGATTATTAATATCAATTAGTAGTCCCCCATTAATTGCCCTTATTTGCAGTTTATCAGCATGCTGTATGAAGTGAAGATTTCCATGTAGATTACATAATATGGAAATTTATTGGAGTACAGTATAAGGTAATAAAATTCAGAACAATGCATCACACAAATATGTTTCAATTAATACCACCAAAACTCATGAAGTTAAAACATAATAACTGCCATTTTATAACTCGTAGCTTTTTAATTTAAAAAAGAGGAAGGATATGGTTACAGAGGCAGTCACATCCACTTCAAGGATTTCTAGAGAATTGTTCACTTCATGGGCCATTTTACATGTTGAATTATCCTACACTGTGATAATCCTGTGAAAAATTACATCTCCCCGAATGATGAGATAATGTGAGGATAAAATCGAATATGATCTATTTACTTCCTCGCATCATCCTTATATGGTGCACGTCAGCCTATCATGTCTGTTTTGGTAAATAATAAATTACCATTTCAAGAATAAAAAAGAATCATCTTGTCATTATTTGGATACAATTCATTCTCAGGGTTCAAACCATCGGGCAAGTTTGATGAATTCACAATTTTCACAGAGTTTTCGGACTTTCTTTATCCGACCCACCCTCATCACTTCACTCAGTCGTCTCCGAGTTTTGGTAGAATGCTGGTTGTAAATCTAAAGTATTTATGTACTGTTTGTTATTGAATAAATCAGAAATTATCCAGGAAAATAAATAAAGAGTTTTTTTGGACATATTTCTGCATAAAATATATTAACTATAGTCAATCGTATATCCACTACCCCCATGGAGGGAAATAGGCTTTGAGGTCAATAAGGGGTTGTTATTCGAGTCTGTTCCTTGTCAAATATTTGCCAGCACTAGATGGGAGGGGGTGTCCCAGTTACATATTATTCTCTCCCACACACAGCCATCACGAAAAAACGACCTGAGGTGTTAAAAAGGCGCTAAAAATCAAATGATTCCAAATCTAGGGTAGGCACTTCTAATCAGTGTGTTTTTCTTCTATTAGAGTGTTCTAATAACTATAAAACACATTAAAATAATATTATGGGTCCTTTACTAAACTTACCTGTAAAAGATCATAAAATGCACCATTGATGATTATATCTCTGTTAAATCAGACATTCCTCATTAAAGCTTATTCTTTGTTATTAATGTTGTGTCTTTCTTTATTAAGTGTTTCTATTTGCGGGTATAATAATATATGTGTATATATATATATATATATATATACATATATATTTATATACACATATAAATATATATATATATACACACACACACACATATATATATATAGGTGAAATCAATGAAGCAGCCTTTCGGCGATGCACAAGATATATCGAAAATAGACAC
>WURS02000018.1:811004-826872 GCA_011762765.2 Rhinocypha anisoptera
GTGTTGTGTGTGTCTGTGTGCGTGTGTGAATGGGGGAGGGAGTAATTCCGGCAGCGAAGGGGTAGTAGCCAAAGGAGAATGGTGGGAGAAGGAGGGGTCGAGTTGGGGGCTTGGGAGAGGGTGGTGGGCGAAGGAGGAAATGAGGAACCGGGAGAGGTCTCAGTTCCCAGGTCGCGGAAGGAGAGGCCGGATTCGAGGACGAGGGGGCGGAATCATAGTGGGGGGGGGGGTGGGGAGAAGAGAGAAAGAGTTAGAGATGAAAATAGAGAGACAGGGAGATAACGTGGAGATGGAAGATCGTCACAGCAGTTCCATGAAGCATAGACGTTCGACGTAAAAAATAACTCTCAGAGGGTTATCGGGTAAGCCGCCGTAAGTCATTGATAGTTGAGTTATTGTTCAGTTTGTGTAGATTGATTCATTAATGCAGGACAAAGTTTATTTCATCCATTGACAAGGAGGCAAAAGAGGAATCCTCTAAAAGAAATTTTTGCGGTCACTTACCGACATCAATTCAATTTTGCTCAGCATAGAGCGATCAATGTACGACTTGCAGCATGAGACGGATAATGCAACAAATTCTTGCAACGGGTTGACTTCAACTTCTTCTACTTCGAAGCATTACCCTACAAATCGCCGCAAAGTCATGTGGCAGGGGGTGAGCCATCACCGAACATTCACATTCACTCCCAAGTGCAAATGTTAAGAAACACATTGCACTCAGAATGAAGCTACCCGCATGCAAAATAAAATAAAATAGCAGAAAATC
The DNA here is from genome assembly GCA_011762765.2 of Rhinocypha anisoptera. NCBI lineage: Eukaryota > Metazoa > Arthropoda > Insecta > Odonata > Chlorocyphidae > Rhinocypha > Rhinocypha anisoptera. The sequence continues at coordinate 811,774 of WURS02000018.1, forward strand.
ATCCACAACATGCGGGAAAATGTTGGGCTTCTGAATACAAACATGCACGAAAAAACTACAAACGCCGTCGCAATATGCAAGGTCCAAACGTGAGCTCTTCTCCTAATAGAAGAATTCTCCTAAAGAAAATACTATCACGCATGAAAAAATCCTTTACCTGTGTGGACAATTATAGACCCTAATGGGGCTGGGGGGAGGTAAGGAGGAAGGGCCCTCTCTCGCGGGCGGGTAGTTAGGGGGTGGGGGTTAAGTGAAGGGCATGGAGATGAGGCAGTTAATTTTGAATTGTGTGAGCAAAAATATTCCTCACCAGGGAAGTGACGTTTTGGTTTGTATTTGTTATGTATTATTGCGATCAGGATTTTATGACAAAATAATTTCTTTGTATTTTTGAAGCGATTTGGGAAGCGTGTCCTGTGGAAGCCCTGAAAAAGTACCCTCGAACGCGTAGAAAGATTCTCGGGTTTCCAACCGGATGAAGGCGTTGATGTTCACCTAAACGCCTTCTGCCCGGATGGAAACCCGAGAATCATTCTACGCATCCATTCGCAGGGGAAAACCTCAAATCATTTTTTACCCTAAGATGCCGTATCATTCCTCTCACGTCTATATTTTAGTTAAATCCGACATTATTCGAGTTTTTTAAAAATCATCATGGTAAGGGCCCTCCTTCGCCGTACCTTGTTCTTAGAATTTAGGAAGTGAGCTGTTTGGAGTTTCCCCGCTTGCCAATCACTTGCCTAACAACCTCCAGCATCGAATATTTCCTTGGGCACAAATAATCCCATCCCAGTGTTAAAGGAGATGGTTTAGTTCCTGAGGACCGCCCTCACTCTTAGTCAACACAATTGGGTAATCCCACTTCCTCCAAGTACTGACTTAATTCATGGTTTCGCATCTCCTAATGCGTGGAAAATGTCCACACATTCAACTTACCATATCTCAAATTTATAGTTAGATTTGGTGTATCTTGGAGTATGTTTTTAAACTTTATAATCAGTTATTAGGTTATAAAACAGGGGCTTTGGGAAAATTGACATTTGGTTAAAAATTTGTCTATGTTTTTTCGAGTGAGAAATTTTATAACTATTAAAGACGACTACCACATTTTGAATTTAAAACTCGTAACTTAAAGTTGAGACTACTCGTATAATGCCAAAGGAAATACTTGTTTGGTATACTCTATCTAAAATATATTTAGTTTAATTGCATAACTAGATTATGGAATGGAGAATCTCATATATAAAATAAACATATTTTAATTAATCCCTACTAAGAAGTTTGAACGGCAAATACAATAGGTTTCGGATTTTTTTCATTTTCAAGGCAACTTAAAGGTTAGGACACTATTTTAATATTATACGTCAAGATGAATTCAAATTCTCCAATTTATAATGAAATCATGCCCCATTGTTTGTCCTTTCCACTGTTGGATTGAAGGTGGCAATTTAAATAGCGAAGGACGCTTATGTTTACCACCATATAAGGATAATTGATTTTCTGAGTGCCATAACTCCCTGCTGCACAGAAAGTGGCACGGAGAAGTGGACCTGCTAAATACACAGCCTTGAATTTGATTCGCAGCAGGAATTAATAACTAACCGGGTCATATTTACCCTCAACTACCAGCCAGGTATTTCACTTGACTATCGGAGTCTTCACTATAAAATAAATAAATTGCGTTGCCCAGAAGTAATATAATAATATCCTCTTGTTTTGATCAAGGTTTGTTTCTTTTGCCTTCTATTGAATTAGAGAAGTACAATATTTTTGTAACAAATTTTATCATTCAAATGGTAATGAAAATATAAATAATTAAGGGTATATCGAGTTTTCATTAATGATAACCTTCCACATATCACCTTTAATGACTTCTTTAATTATTCTCCTTCTATGGATTTTTGGGAATGGAATTTTTTTGTGAATGGAGTTTTTAAATTATCATCCTACGTTTAGTAATTGCCTTCATTTATCATCGCTGTTATCGTTTTTAGATATCCTTTCACAGTGGAGCTATGTTTCTTTTTTCTGTGAACTGTGAATGTTTATATTTTAATAACTCTCCGTGGCCTTAGTTATAAATATTAGTCAACATAAATAGCGGTGCAAAATCCGATGAACTCATTCAAGGTTTGTAATTTTACGTGATTGAAATTGTCTTTGCCTTTTCACCGCAAATGAAATCCAGTTGCTTACTTATTTTTCAGTTATGCCTGCGGTAATACGTTTATCATACCTATTTGACTTCCAATACTTAGTCAGTGAATAACGTGCCCTACATGTAAACATTTATTTCGTTGCGAATTTACTTCGATTGTTCCGCTGAAATGGCGAGAAATATTCACTAATATTTTATATAATCACTCGTGGATTATTTTCAAGCGCAAAGTACTCGATGAATTCTATAGCTGAGATTGAAGACCGCAATAATGACCAGAAAGAATACAACTGAATAATTATCATTGGCTGAATTAATATTAATGGCATACGTATTCTGAAATGGTTTTAAATTTTATATTCTCTGAGTTGTATATTAGTACTGTTTAGTGTTTGTATCCAGGCTTCCAATATACGAGATATTGAGTAGTATTTGGTGTTTTCCCAGCGGATGATTCTGATTAAAACTTCGCGGGTTTTTTAAAGATTTCAGCTGTCGACGTTTCAGTGGATAACTCCGCCAAAGTCCTCAATTCCCTGAACATGATGGCGGATTTAGCCTTTAAAACGTCGGAAGCGGAAAGCCTAATCCGGTGGACTTCACAAGACTTCACAAGATGCGAGGTAGTGTTTTAAACATATATCAGGCACCTGTTATTGGATAAATGGGGTCTGATGGTGGTACGTAAATTGAAGTCTTTGCTTCTCAAAATAGAGGCATTTTTGAAATAACAAACATTTCAAAAATGATACCTAATAAAACCGTCATTTGTTACTAGTGGTGTTAAATTCAGCAGGATGCTTTTGGAACCAAAACACAATTACTGCGACAAGCTTATTTGAAAACAATATGCATTTTTTCCTACATTTTACCCTATGTCATGCTCAGCACAAATACCATATCTCAGAGATACGAGTCTCAAGACGGCCCGTCGAGATCGAGAATTTTTCTGCGAAGATTTCCGTCCTCTGCCACCCCCGGCAACACTCCCTAGCGTCCCCTCCCCCGACAAAGGTGCATTAACGTGTGGGCGCACGTCAACCCGTCGACTGTTTTCTCAGCAGTTTTCCCGCCTCGACGGACTGGGAAGACGGGAGAGTGCGCCACGGCCGGAGGGGCGGGCGACGGCGGCGGGGACCGCTCGCGGCGAGGTCCACACGTCCGTGCCCGAAGACGTGAAACATGGAAGCTCGAAGACAAATATTGAATATTTGAAGGGGAAAAGAAGGGAACGGTCTACCGGAGATTAATTTCTTGTTCTTTTTCCCTCGTGACCCTCGGGGAATGGAGGGAAAGAGGGTAGTGGGCGACGAAGAATTTGCTGGTATGTTTGGAGAGAGGGAAAGAGAGAGGGAGAGAGAGGAGAGGGAAGAGGAGAGTGGGGGAGAGATAGGGGAAGAGATAGTGGGAGAGGGCGGGGCTGAGAGAGGGAGAGAGAGGGAATGAGAAATGGGCGAGAGAAATAAAAATGTAGAAAGAAAGGGAGAGAGAGAAGGAAAGAGAGGGTGAGAGAGAGAGAAAGGGAGAAAGAAAGGGGGAGGAGATATAGTGGAGAGGGAAGGGGAAAGCGGGAGAGATAGGGAATAGAGAGAGGGAGAGTTAGAGGGAGAATAATAGAATAGAATTAATTTATTTTGTTCTGTAGCAACGAGGCTACTTAAAAACAGAGAGAGGGAGAAAGAGAAAGCGAGAGAGAAGGAAAGAGGGTGTGAAAGAGGGGGCGAGATATAGGAGATAGAGAGGGTGAGAGAGAAGGAGAGATAGAGAGAGAGAGAGAAAGCGAGAGAGAAGGAAAGCGAGGGGGGAAAGAGAGGGGGAGAGAGAGAAAGGGAGACAGAGAGAGGGAGGGTGAGAATGGGAAGGAGAAGATGCAAAAGTCGATTGGGGAAAAAACTGGAGCGCGAGTCGCGTAGGAAAAGGTTTTCGGGGATCCATGGAAAACCGCGAATGTAAGAGAGGGGGGAAAGGAGCGAGTGGGCGTCAAGGAGAGAGATGCCGGAGGCTGCTGCAGGGATGCAGAGACCGCTTTGGGTCGCGGGAACAGCCGTGGGTGCAGGCTTTTCGGGGGAACGTGGAGTTGGGGGAACAATCGGCGGAGGGGGATGAGGCAACCAGAGTGGAGGATGAGCGATAGCGGAGAAGACATTCCCCTCTCGCTCCCCTCCCGCCCGCCGCCGCCGTCTCTCCTCTCTCTTGGGTGGGTGGGGGGTGGAGGAGGTGCTGGTGAATGGGGAATAGTAAGACCGGGGGTGGAGGGGAGACGTGAGGAAAATGACGAAGGTGGGTCAGAAAAGAATTTCTCAAAACTCAGCGTACAGAATGCATTCGGCAAACTCGTCCGAGGTTCATGAATCTTCATAATCGAACCTATTCCGGAACTATAAAAAAGTGTGATTGTTCGAACCTTTCTCTGAAAAGTCAGGTGATGTATGTATGGATGGTCAGGTAACTATGGAGAGGGTCTAGTGAGAGTACAAAGGAGGCATTCATTTGAAATTGGGAATGCCAAGAATCTTCCCAAATAGCAGTGGAAAGGGGGCCCCCATTCCAGAAAAATAAGATAGTTTTACCATTTAAACCTTTCTCATAAAAGGTCGGGACATAAGATTAGGAGAGGAACTAGAGAGGGTAGAAAGGAGGCAATCATACGTGCAAATACATATTTCTCTGAACTGGCTAGTTCCTGTAGTAGACGAGTTACACATTGAATGATGCAATGCACCCAATAACTAACTCCCCTGTAACGAAGTGGCAAAATTTTAGTCCCTTAGATTTCGCTAAATGGAGGTTTTACTGCATATGGAAAATCTTAGTTAACACAGTCACATAAAAGTTAACACAGAAGGCAAGGTTTGGCTATTTTTCAGAGAGACACACATTAAGAAGCAACAATACTTGAACTTGTATAAAAATAGCAGAGGAAGACCCTGGGATTACAGTTCAGGTTTTGGCAGCGGAAATTAAGTAAAAAAAGTGTTTCCTACTGCCACTCAATTTGAAAATTGATGAAATGCAAAACTTGTTGCCACAAACATACCCAGTATGACTTCTGGAGCACGGTAGTGCCTCGTGGAAACAATAGTACTGTGGTGCTCGTGGTCAAATGTTGCGCTGCCAAAATCAATCAGCCGCACATCAGTCTGCTTCACCCTCCGAATCTCCCTTCTCTGTCCCTTCATGTTCCACGACAATTTCCAAAGCAGGCAAAGAAGAAATAAGAGAAGAGGACATATCACAATAAGATAATGGTAATCAAACAAATCACAAGTCATGACAAAATATATTTTCCCACGTATCTAAAGTTTAAGCCAAGTACTAAAGCTCCGGGCCAGTGCTTTCTGGTCTCTTTTCAGATTAAAATGAGGACATCTTTAGTTTACTAGCCCAATACTGTAAACCAAAATTCTGGGCAAGTTGTGCTCCATCTGAAGGAGGTATAGTGAGGATTTTATTAGCCCAGCAACAGAAAACAAAGAGTCCTGTAACCAGAATGATCTAATTACTAAAACAAATAACTGGCCCGTTATATGAGGAATATGGAAATCAGGAACAACAAACTATATATAAATAGTTGATTTTACATAACACCTAGGGTCTTGAATTGTCTGTATTATGTAAAATCAAGACAATGGCTGATTTTGATAAATGTGCGAATTTGTGATGCATCATAATAAAATACAATAAATACTCTTGGCCATGATATGTTACTTAAGTTACTGCAAAGAGATCAATTATGCATATATACAGTAATTTGCAATGATCTGTATAAAAACTAGGGTTTCAATGCCACATTTTGTCTTATTTGTCACGAAAATGCATTTTCTATGCCTGATGAAAATCTCACTGCAAAATCCTTGCATTTAGCATGAGTGGTCTGAAATATTGTAATATTTAAAATAACTTATTTGCATAGAATAGTGCCTGCCTGGTAAGAAAGATGTCAATTCTTCCATTTTGATGAGGTAAATTCATTGTTTTCATAAAATTTTGTGTTATAAAAAGTGCACATAGCTTGAGAGACCACATTTTGTAATTATAATACTGAGTCATGACTCATTTGTCTGTAATAACACTCATTACGATTTCTCAGTTCCAATAAGGAAGATTCATTGTTGTTGTCATAATGTTGTTCAATGATATACAGTCAAGTGACTTCAAGAATGGTAATATTTTATTTTTTAAAGTATTCATGTAGCAAGTGATATCATGTATGTATTGTAATTATAATTTATGAAAAATCATTTCTTTGTCAGTAATTACACTGTTCTTCAGAACCTTAATAATGGTTGGTCCTTCGATCAATTTCCTTTAATTTTTGGACTAACCTAAACTGCGTATCAAATTCCTATGAAAAATGAGCGCTGGTGTCATGATGGAGTTCCAACCCTCACATCTATCATTCCTATGCTTCCTATCTCAAGGTCAGTGCCTTCTTCTGTGAGTATAGTGGTAGTTGAGGCATAGTAATTGCCGTCAACAAGTAAACCCCTCAAACCCATAACTGTATAACGTAATAAAATATGCGAAAGTAAAATAATAATGTAAGCTATTAAGAACCCAGGCAGTACTCTGTTGCTGTTGAATGACAGTAGCATATGAAATTATTTTAAATTTGATTAAAGACTGACATTAAAATGATTCTTCTAGATTTTGCTCAAGTTACATTAATTCTGTTGTTTTGTTTCACAAAAATGAATTAATACATCCTCCAGGAACCATAACAGCTTCACATCAAATTTACATTATTTCAAATAGCAACACCACAAGAATACTTAAAAGGATCGGCCGGGATCTCATTGTCGCATGTGTAAAATTGAATGTTTTGTAAAATTGGTTTATGTAAGATCAAGATTATACCATAATTACTTATTATTGCTTTTCATAGAGTTAGATGAAATTACTTTTAGATGAACAAAACATCTATACTGATGCAACGATTTGTTTTACAGTAATTCTATAGGAAAGCACTTTTCACTTAAATGATTTAGTGCGAAGACTTCCGCAGTGATTAGATAATGAGTGAAGGGTTTTCAGTTTTCTTTTTCCTCGTTGGTTCATCCTGCTGGACGACAAGTTTCACTGGCATTCCAGTCATTCAGCATCTTCATGAATAAAGTGAACCTGAAGGTAGGATGTAGGACCATTGTCCAGCAGTTCAACCAACGTGGAAGATACTGGAAAACCCTCAAGTCATTCACATGAGTTATTTAGCATTTATAAATAATATAGTACATAATTTAATATTGTTTGAATTTTACAAGCTCCATCCAGCCGGCAGACCCAACAGGTGGATTTAAATCCAACAAATGAAGGGAAAATGGAGGTTGTGCAGCAAAGTAGTACACACAATGAGAAGAATTGTGAGAGCAAGGAAAAAGTTAATGAGGACAAGAGAATTAATTATTAATGAGAGAAAATTTGGCTGAGGACTAAGAAAATATAAACCCAAGTTCTAACGTGGAGCATTGGATTGTGTGGAGGAAAAATCCTAGTCATTGAAGAGAGGACATGAGAGTAGATTGGAGGCAGTGTGGATGTGTAGGAAAATGTTAAACGTGCGGAAAGGGAGATAAATCAAGTCATTACATGACAGGGACACAATTGAGAAAAGTGAAGAAAGGAGTGAATGAGAGAAATATTAAAAGGGAACACTGAAGAGTACATATGTTGCCGAGTGAACTCATTGATTCTTCAATAAGATTCAAATTACTTAAAATACAAAAATCAGATTCTTTCAAGGGGTCTGATTGAAGGGATTGACACAATTTTATAGAATGAATGGACAGTTGGGACTTCTCTTTGATATTTAAGGTATTAGTTAAAAATTTACATTATTTCAAAGAAGGTTAGTACTTAATTAACTTTTGAAATCAATTTGGAGGTCTTCATTTCCATTTTAACCGATTTGCGAGTGTTATTTAGGCACATGACAAATGGGAAATAAGAATCAGAGAAAGATGTTGTAATTATTACCCTTCCAAGCCTTTCTTATGCATTTGTTTCATGTACACTATTTATACTTCACAAAAGATTTGTGACCTGGACTGGTTCTAGTTTATCCCAGTCCTAAATTTTGAAGTAAAATTTTGGGTACAATATACATGTCCATAAATTGTATAGATAAATAAACCCTCTAATGAGGCAAACTATGCATATTCTGAATTAAAATAAAAGGAAATTTCTCCAGTAGGCTGACCTTTTTTGATGCATAAACCACATCATAGTCCGAGTCCACAAACAGAATGTTCTCCGGCTTCAAGTCCGTGTGTGTCAGCTTGTGGTCGTGCAGGAAACGAACAGCATAGCACAGTTGGTATGCAATGTGGCGAACCTGTTCTAAAGGGTATGGCTGATAGTTGTTTTCCTTCTTGAAATCCAGATGAGAGGGGAGAGAGGAGAGAGAGACGCATAAGAGTACTATCGAAGTTTCATATCTCACACACCACTATCTACCATTTCGAGGACACTCTTAAAAGTATGCTCAAATGGCCTAAGCCTTTTGGTGCCAGCTTCCACTACCCAGTACATGCAAAACATTCTATGGCTCTTTTGGCAAACTCGTATTCTAATGCATGGAAATTTATAAGACACCAAACATCAGTATGCTTAACTTTATAGGCGGATTTTATATATGCGATGTTATCCGCCTTTATAGGCGGATACCCCATACTTAAGAAAAACAATTATTTAAAATAAAACAGCCTATAGATCATCAGAAGGTATTTTTCAAACATACCAGCAGGCTGATCTATCATCCCTCCCCCAAAATAGATCAGCCTGAGAGTCAAGGAAAATCACATAATGAGGATTAATTGAACTATAGAGCATGGTGAGAAACTGGCGAAATTCTTAATGAGTGAACATTGGTAATTTGAACAAATCTTTGATAACAAAGGCAATTGTTAAGAGCAGTACAATTCTGTGATAATCCCATCATCCCAGTTCACATTGGTAATTTGAACATATCTTTGATAACAAAGGCAATTGTTAAGAGCAGTACAATTCTGTGATAATCCCATCATCCCAGTTCACATTTTCCTCATGGCCAAAGGCTGCTGCTTGTCCATCAGTGTTGCCAGATGATACTGTTTTCTGCACAATGCATTTGAAGAGCTCGATGACTGCAGTCCACCCAATGGGTTATGGTATTCAATGAGAGTCACAAAGACAGTATCTTGGATATACATGACAAAGTTTTCTTTTCTCAAAGCAGTTGTTTAATCACACATCTTGAGTGCAAATAAAAGCATTGTAGGAAAATATAATTTGCATCCTAAGATGAAGCTTTGGCAGCTTATTGCCGCTTATTCTGATTTCTCAGTTATTTCATCTGTCTCGTAACAAACTTTGCGAATGGCCTTGTTCCTCTCAAATCACTTATTGGCTCTTCAAATTTTCAAGATGCCAAATAGCAAACAAAACACATAATTTTAGCAAAACTATGCTATGACGAGGTAAACTTATTAACGTAAATGAATGGCGTCAATATTTCAATTAACTAAACAGCATTTTTCATGAAATGGAGGTTAGTTAATGAGAAGTAATCACTAGTGCTTTTACATAGGTAGTTGGCCAGGACCATAGGATTCATTTGTAAAATGGGACTTTTCATTAGGCGGAGGATCATTAGGTAGAGGTTTTAATGTATATAGCATTTTCAGCATAGGCAGTGAACATGTTATAGTATTCATTACTCCATTGAGATATTTAAGCCATTCCTAGCCATAAACAATACTACTAGCTTATATAAATCTAGTTTATCACGACTATATATTGAAATCAACCATTTTGTAATTTCCTAATGGAAGAAAACAATGAAGTGTAGCCAGTCTATGAATAATTACCAAATATATAAAATGAGTCCCATACAATTTCTTTCAAAACAAGACAAATGAAGTGGCTGACAAATTTCCACAAGTGAAACAGGAATCATCAGCATTTGATTGTTTTTATTGCCTTTATATTGATAACTTGCCTTTTTCTAATTAAAATTTGAACTTAACGAATTATTTAATTAAAATAAAAAACAGAAATGGCTGCACCCAAGTGCAGAACCAATTTCAGAAACTTACGATTGAATAAGGTAATAGGATTATTGTTATATCAGAAAGAGAAATTTAATACTGCATTTTAATGAGGTAACACTCGATTCCAAGTGGAAAAAAGAAGAAATTTAAATTAATTACATACCAAGAAATCAAAGACACTCAGCCCAAGAAGCTCGAATGCGATGCACATGTGACCATGGTAATCAAACCAGTCCAGCATCTTCACACACAGGCTGAAATGAAATAATGTCCAATCTGTTATATACAACAAAATAAATCAAAGGAAATTAATGTTTCCATACGTGGAACACATGTCCATTCCTCCTAAGAGTCCTCAATTCCTTCAAGTTTTAACATTGTAAACTTCTGCAATGAACAGGAAACTTTTGTAAATATCTTTGCATACATCTTTAAACCAATGTACTTCTAGTGAGAAAAAAATTCTAAGTTCTGTGATAAAACTAGTTAAATTCGTATGGAAATCGTAGTGAAAACAAAATCCAGGGTTTAATGTTGTTCCACCAGCAATTTAGTTATACTGACACAATGATTTGTATTCATGAGAGGCTAATGTCAAAGTGAAAATTTCAAATTTCCTTTAAAATGCAATGATGAATCAAATCCCTTCTTTTTATAGCAGCCAGAATTTAACACTTTCCAGAGGGAGCATGGGTAAATTAATGTATGTCATTTGCATAACTTCTTTTACAATCGGAGCACAGAAGTTGCATCTTGAAACTTACTGCCGAGCATCTGGATCCTTCTCTGCAATCTTCTCCAGAGCATTGATTTCTAGCTTTGCCGCCTCTCTGTATTTCTCCACATTTTTGATAATCTTCAGCGCCATCGTCTGATCTCTCCTGGAAGGAAAAAAAAATTGTAATTGACCAACACCACAAAAAGACACCAACGAACAACCAAGTACAGCAAAAACAGCTTCACAAAAATATTCAATTTATGGTTTTATTAAGGAGATGTAACTTACTCAGCATCAACAGTTTGCAATAATAAACCCCAATAACTTATTATTAGTATAGAAATGGTATTTAGTAAAGCACTGCATAATAATAAGATATAAAGAACCTTTCTTCTCGAAACATATATTTACATTCACTCAGAAAAGGCGTAAAAGTACTTGTTATAACATGAACATAAGTGATGCATTCTCTCAAAGAATATATAGACTAGATTTGAGGATCTCTTTTTCAAAAACTAATAAGAGTGATTTTCATGCAAGGCTTGTCGACATGTAGATAGAAGAAATGGTTTCAGGTCTATATTTGTGGAACTGCTCCATGACTCCAAGAAACAAAACACTTAATAATTTCACATAAAATAATTTCACGACAAACCAGGTTTCGATGCGTAGCATCATTATTAGGTGTACATACAGAAAATTTCTATCCTTAAATTTACTCCTCCTTTACTTCCTTATTAACCAAGTGATAAACATCCTGATGCCACAATTTAGTGTCCAAAAAGAATTAGCAACCATCAAACAGAACATAGTTAACAATGGACATAAAAAAGAGTTGATACAACAAAGCCACCGGAGGGATTTCGTTGCGAGATGTTGCATTTTGAGAAGAAAGGACCACTCCTCAACGCACTACTGTAATTGGAGATTATGATTGCATGGTGCATTCCAATGGTGACATCATTAATGATGCGTTGTTTTCCTCCTGCTCACCCCTTCTCTCAACCTCCCCTCCTTCCAACCACCCTTCACGGGCACTCAACAACGGAAATCTCAGTGGAACTTAGCTGGCTAATCCCTAACCCCTCCCCTCCCTCCCACTGCTCAATCACCATCAACTTCCTTGAACCCACCCCTCATCCTCTGATTCTATATGTACGGATAGAAATTTTCTGTAGGTGCACCTGATGATGTTGCTACGTATTGAAACCTGGGTCACCATTAAATTATTTTATGTGGAATTACAAAGTGTTTTGTTTCTTGGAGAAGTGTAGATAAATTAGTTCTCCATTAATTACTTGTAAAGTAAAATTCTTTACAATTACCTTGAGTAATGTTTTGCTGTGTGAATAAAAATGGCTCTGCTTTTTGAGATCCATGGAAGGTAGATTCACTTTGGTGATTTGTAATAACTATATGAAATTCTCAAATGAATAGATATATTATGATAAAATACAGGTCATACTTTTTCATTATGCCCACGAAATTTCAAATGTTTAACTAGTTAATCGTTTGTGTTATTCTATTCAGTTTATGAAACAGGGTTTACTCAGTATGTGACATGGTGGCACACACAAAACACCATCTTCGTTTTTAAATTTCTATTGCATTCCAATTAAATGTTCATAAAACTTTCCTTTAAGGTTAAAATAACTGAAATCAAATAACACTTTGCACTTAAAAATTTCTTTACTGGTATGACCCGGGTTTCGTGCAAGGTATCTTCAGGTACCCGACAATAATGGTGTACTGCCGAAACTTGGGAAGCACCATGTCTCACGAAAGAATTAAAGAACTGAATTTTAATCAGCGAGCTCTATCTACAAATACCACATAAAGTTTAATTTATATTAAAATCTGATATTTTTACAAGCTTTTCCTTTGGATAGTCTTTCTCATAGGTGCTGATCAGTGGTGTGAATTAGAAAAAAAATTAAAGGAACATAAGCACATTTAAAATTTTTTAATTTCTCTCTTAACAACCAATCACCATCCTTTGAAAATGATCATCCACAGGATGTGTACCGATGAGACCAAAGCCTCTTGTTTGACATATACTTACATGTGGATGTCTTTCACCTTGACAACCTTTCCGAAAGTTCCCTCTCCTAAGGTGGCCATAATCTTATCTGCAGGCCATCAACGAGCCATGGCAATAGAATGGAAAAAAAGAACCAGAGGTGGCACAAATGGCAGACAGTAGTTTGGGGAGAAAGAGAGTAATGATGGGAGAGGGAGGGAGAAAGAGAGGGAGAGGGTGGAAGGGGTAAAAATGGGTAGGGAAAGAGGGAAGCAAAGCCACCATGCCAACCCCCAGCAAACATCAAATTAGTCAACTGATCACAGTGATGGGTCTACCCTTTAAAAGAAATAAAATTTAAGGAACAAGTACATTCACTTATTGGGGGATCGTGCACACCTGCTCCTGTTATGATTTAAAAGAAGGGCATGCGATCATGTTCTTCCTGCACAAAAATCGTTAATTAAAAGGAATGATGAAAACACTTTTTAAGTAAAATGATAGGTGGTGTAATCCTAAAGTATCCATTGATTTTGAGGAAATTTCAGTATCTTGTTTTAGAGTTACAAGAGCAAGACCCTTTGCTGGATAAAACATCCAGTGTGAAGAAAAAACCATTACCTCTGACACATCCTGTTGTATTGCAACCAGTAACGGTTATGTCACAGGTGTACAAAAACAACAAAGGGCTTGAATGTGCACGACCCGACCAATAACGAGCGGCATGTGATTCTCACACCACAGAGGATCAGAATTAAAAAGGTAGAGTCAACTGAAGGAGTTGGGAAAAGACCAATCTATGGGCAATCCCCATAACACTGCAAAAGTTCTAATCATCTCAGGAATAAGATCTAAATGTTTTCAATGGTTCAAACAAAATCTAGGCTTCTTTCTTTTTCATGAGAAGGAATGGAAAAATGTAAGAAATGTAATCAAAGACTGAACATCTTCTTGCTGGTCATGCAGACCCCCATTCCCATTATCTTGGTTCTTGAGGAGAATGAAACTCTCTTCCCATGACAACCAAACCCCCAAAAAAGTCCTTGGTTCAAATTTCCACCCGGTCACATCTACGGAGTGAGTGTCTGCAGAGACCCCAAACCCTCACAGACTGGTGTCAGGGGGACTGACTTGGCTTTATATTAAATGTTAATCTTGTAATCAATTAAATGACTTGTTCCCGTGGGCGAGTTTTCCTTTTCTGACCATTCTTGAAGGAGACAGATCCAAAGCAAAGTCCCATTAATTAATATGTGATCATTATATAGCTGTTTAAAGTTGGTAACTAAAAAACAATTTTTATTACTGGCTTAGTCAACATATGTGAATGTAATGCCTGTGTGGAAATATTCATGGAGCATTTAAAATGACTCAAACCCAGAAATTGAATCCCACACCACCATGCCCTGACTACTGAGCCCAACACTTTTCCAAGAGCCAGGGTAAAACTATCCACTCGGGGAATGAAAAACAACAGCACATCCCCTTTCATCTGAACCCCCATCGAAGGATTTGCACAAATGGGCTTCAGGTTAAAAGGAAGAAATTTTGAGTCAGTTTGGAGTAGAGAGAAATAGTAGTTACTACTACATAAACTTGGTTGTATTCACGAACATCGGTCTTGGAGCAAGTCTCCGTGGCGGTATATCAGGTGCCCCTCTTCATCATCCTCGACGGAAGGTGCTCGAGAGCTCTGTCGCATGCCCAATCCATCCGTCCATGGGAGGAGCGACCCACCGGAGCACAGAACGCCACACCGAGACCCACGGGGGGGAGGGGTGGTTTTCGTCGGTGGGTTGGCACGGCCAATTGGTGGTGTCGGGTCGGGCGTAGGCCGCAAGCGGGCGGTTGGACGGCAGGGAGTGGTGGGTGTTTGCACATTTCGTCACGCAGGTCGGCCATCACACGACAAATGCCGGCCGACCACCACCAATCACCACCACCGCATTGGAGACGCGTGAGCAACACCGAGCAAAATCCAGCAATTCGTGTCGATGCCGAGACAGAGAAGGGACACACGGGGCGTGGAGGGAGAAGAGAGAAGAGAAGAGAACGGGATCTTTGTAATTGGGTGGAGAGAGAGAGAAAGAGAGCAGTCGGGAGAGGTGGTGGCCGTGGGAGTGAAGATAGGCAAAAGTAAAATGTCTAATATAATAGAAAATTACCGAAAATTGGA
>WURS02000018.1:845412-870253 GCA_011762765.2 Rhinocypha anisoptera
TATTACAGAATGTGACTCAACCTATCTCATGGTGTTATATATTGTCTATATGTTATCATTATTTTATTTTATTATTACTTATGTATAGCATTATGTGAATTGTTAAAACTTGACTCGGCAATAAACGCCTTAAATGAAATGAATGATTGGAGAAATCACTTCGACCTGAAGATCTTCTCTGGAACGAGAACGAAACTGTCGTTAGCAAAAGACAACGGACGTGGTGGAGCACCGAAAACCTTGCAGCACCAATCCATGGAACACCGCGGAAGCCTTCGCCAGAACCACTTTATCCATGGTTTTCTTGGGACTTCGTCCTGTGACATCATGTTCCACTGGTGTATCTTATTTCTGTATGTGTTTCTCTTTGCAATGTCTATATGTTCTATTTTGGCCTTTTGTATATCATTTTGAAATTGTAACATCCATGGTATTGTGTATCTTACACCTTGTAAATATATAGTGATATTCTTTATAGTTCTTGTCCCTGGGAGTTTATTGATATGCCCGTAAAATTTCAATCTTCTTTTTCCGATGTTCGCCTCTCGGTTGGCCATCTTCTCTGCTGTTTCCCAGGAGTATAATCAGTACTCTTCTTCTGTTACTTCTGGGGCTAGAATTCACCATTTGGCGGTTATTTCTGTATGAATTTATGTGTGTGTATATATATATAAACACACACACTTCAGGAAAACTAGGACGATCAGCAAACACGAACTCACTTACACAGAAAGAAACACTGGGGACAGAAAAGTCATTCAAAATATGCACATGATTGCCTTGCAGTACAGCCAAAAACACAAGGAGAGGATGATGAGGAGGTTAACAATTGATAGAACTAACGAATTGGTAATGAAAACTAAAGAGAAACAAATGTCAATTTAGCATTGAGATGTAAAACATTGAACTCAATGATACATTTTTATAAAATTGAAAAATCATGACAATGTCATCACAGCAATTAATTAAAATGAAAATGCAGTGTTTATGCTTTGCATTTTAATTATCAGCCAGTGAATATCAGTGAGGACTATAAGGTCAATAAGTCTAATTTCCCATGAAGTAGGCACAGGTATTAATAAAGGAATGGAATCAACCCTAATGCCAAACGAATACCAAAGCCCCATCTTATATCATATTCGAATTCAAAATAATTTTATGGCCCGAATACACTTAAGAAATATTTGCTAAATGTATGACGAGCTATTAGTTTTCGATGTGATGCATTTCAAACATGGCATATAGAACCTGGAGAATTATCGCCAAGTTATTCCTTAGTCAACTGAATTAAAAATGTGGGTGGAGTCGTATTCAAAGTAATATTGAAGAAAAAAATTAGTCTTACAACATACCTCCAGATTCCATTATATAAGTCGGCGCATTAATATGGACTGATTTTTGAGACATATCAACTTGAGTCTTATAATATCGGCAGGCAGGATTTGGACAATTCTGCACAACTTCCACGATGAAATCTTTTTCCATACCAAAGCATTCTCGACCAATTGTATATGACTCCATAACCTGATTAAATCACAACGACGTAAATTCTTAAATAACACATTCACTCAGGAAGAAACACCAAATAATAAATCTATTAATGTATCTCTTACAGCTCTAACAGTACCCTCCAGGCCTAGATGAAGTCCATGAGGACCATTCATGTGCTTTAACATTACGGCATTCGCAAAATGTTCATACGGCAATATAATCTTGCCGTTCTCACGTAACACAAGTCGTCCTTGATTGTCCAGCGTAACTCTGGCAGCTATCATTCTTTGAAAAATGACAATTTATTAATATGATATAAAGAATCAAAGACATTTCGAACAGAGGGGGGGTACTTACTGCAAATAAGCTGCACTGGGAAGCATTGATGACTCCATCAATTCTGAAAAACATTGTAACAATTCCACGGATGGATTCCAACTTTTATTTTGCAGATAAAGTTGCAATAGCATATATAGTTTCTCTGAAACATATCCGTTTCCAGGGAATGGGGACACCATTTCTGGGTGTATTCCTTTAACTGCGGAATTTTTCATGGCATCCGCAAGGTCCATCGGATAAGTAGGATTAATATGATGATGTCTGAAGAAAAAATACACCGATTATTATTTTCCTCATGAAGGTCTTAAGTTACTAAATTGGTCTCAATGCTTCGGCGTCATGGTAACGAACCTAGTAAGAGCCCCAAAAAGCACAAAAATTCGAGAGTACTGGAAAAGGTACTACTCATTCTATTATACATTGAATTCAAACACTACTACTTTTTCTGAAACTAAATTCAGAGAAATAAACGCTCCTGATATGTCATTTACATGATTTTTCTCTTTAAAGAGAGATGGCGCAACAAAATTGTCGTAAACTACAGGAATTTAATCCCTTTTGTTGAGTAAAGGAAACTTACCCTTGGTACATGTACATCGACTTTTATGGCATTCGATTTGCGTGACCTTCTGCCGTGATCTACTTGTTATGTGCACTTGTTATAAAAAGTAATAATAGTTTAAGATGAGCAGTTGCGTCCCGTTACCATGGCAACAGGTGAGATGCCTTCGGAAGGTGAACGTAAGACGTCTTTTCAACTGTTCCCTCTCCCTATAAGGAAAGTTTGATTGATATATCGAACATCTTACATGGTTCGATATAAGGAGAATATCGAAGCCAATCGAATAATCGAAACTTTGGACGCGTCTGTGCTAAGGAGGTCTAGCAAGTAGATTTGTTTCTTTCAAGAATCCAAATCCATCGAGAAGGTATTTATCTCTATATGCGCTGAAATACCTTTAATGTTAATTAATAAAACTAGGGGAAATGAAGGATCTCATGGAATATTCTTATATGCTTATTTCTTTTTGCACATTGAAATTCGTTGCCGGCAACTGCGTGTTGTTATTATCATTTTGAATTTTCAGATGGTGACATCTTCATACATTATTCTTCGTGTATTGTATGTTAACCTTTGAAGTAGGAAACAAGCTTAGCAATGCATTTATACAATTTAACGTTGCAAAGAGCCACTGGAATTACCCATGCCGTTCATGGGAATTTCAGTGGCAGCAAAATGCAAGAAATCCTTGTTTCCAGAGGAAAGACTTTGGAGTTATTAAGACCGGATCCTAATACCGGTAAAGTACATACTTTGTTAACGATGGAAGTTTTTGGTGTCATAAGGTCTCTGATGTCGTTTAGGCTGACTGGTGGAACTAAAGGTATGCATTATTACTTTGTAATTACATCTTAATAGAAGAAAGTATTGCCATTAATTCATTTTATTTATTGATAGATTACATCGTTGTTGGCTCTGATTCTGGAAGAATAGTAATATTAGAGTATATTCCTCAAAAGAATTTTTTCGATAAAGTCCACCAGGAAACGTTTGGGAAGAGTGGATGCCGAAGAATTGTCCCCGGCCAGTATCTCGCAATAGATCCCAAAGGAAGAGCAGTAATGATAGGTAGGATGTGGTATTTACCTTACCCCTCACTTTAGGATGATGCATTTGAGTGGCTAACTTCCTGTCACAAGTTATTTAGTTCTTTGTTTTAAATCATTTTTTGAATTACATCTTTTATTCTTAAAATTATTAGGAGCAATTGAAAAGCAGAAACTTGTGTACATATTGAACAGAGACGCTCAAGCAAGGCTCACAATTTCATCCCCTTTGGAGGCTCATAAAAGTAACACTCTCGTGTATCATACTGTTGGCGTCGACGTCGGATTTGAGAATCCAATGTTTGCGTGCCTGGAAATAGATTATGAGGTAAGCTTCGTTATCTCTTACAAGGGTATGGTCTGTATGCTGCTTGTATTTACTGGTTTCGTATGTTGTTGTTTCTTTGATTCATGTGTGTCCATCCTCCGTTCATAATTTCATTGTTTGCAATTGTTGTGTGTATTTTACTAGTTTCCTACTCGTTCTTTATGTATTATGCCTTTGCTCGAGTGTCCGTGTTTTTATTATTTAAATTGCTATTGTTTGTGGAATGTTTCATGATAATAGAAAACCTGGAAGATGAGTAATTTCTATATATATATTGGTATGGTATACTTAATGTTTAGGAAGCCGATTCTGACCCTACGGGTGAGGCAGCACAGCGTACGCAGCAAACATTGACCTTTTATGAATTAGACCTGGGACTTAATCATGTCGTTCGCAAATATTCTGAGCCATTGGAGGAGCATGCAAACTTCCTGGTGTCTGTTCCTGGCGGAAACGATGGGCCATCCGGTGTGTTGGTGTGTTCAGAAAATTACCTCACATACAAGAATTTGGGAGATCAACATGACATTCGTTGCCCAATTCCTCGGAGAAGGGTAAGTGCCATCTGCTTCCATAAGAGGGATGATGATGCTGTCTTATGCAGAAATGAACGCAGTTAACATTTCAGATTCATCATTTGCCACTAATGCTTTTGGTATTGAAATATTTAAAAAAAAAAAGGCTGTAACTTTCATTGTTCCAAAAAATAATTTTTAAAATATGGGCGGTCAGTGTAGAGAAGAATATTTTCTAGTATTATATTTTGCTCTTAGTTGGTTTTCTCTACATATAAAAACATGAATGGACATGAAGCGAATAGTTTTGCTCTAAATGTGTCATATTGTACCAATTTTTTGGGGTTTGAGGGATTTTATTAAAGATTTTTAATATATTAGTTAATGACATGATGGTATTGCATGTTAGACTTATGAGATTGATTACTCATGATTAAATTTTTTTACTGATCAGATGATATTTTGATATCTTCAAGTTTGAGGTTGATGCTGCAAGTTTTATACTCATGTTGGGTTCCTTTCCCCTTTGCTCCTCTTCCTGCCCTATTCCACATTGTTTTTACAGAATGACCTAGATGATCCAGAACGAGGTATGATCTTTGTTTGTTCAGCAACTCACCGTACCAAGTCCATGTTCTTTTTCCTGGCTCAGACAGAACAAGGAGATGTTTTTAAGGTAGGTTCAATTTTTTAAAGACTTGAGTTGAAGCCTGCTTTCAAAAGTGAAACTGCCCAAATGTTGAAGTATGTCTGGTTCGATTCGACAAATTAAATGATTTCGTACATGCTTATCACTAATTATAAATATCCTTAATGAATACTAACTGAAGGCTTGTCTAAGGGTTTTCATAATAATAATGGCCACCTTCATAGGGACAAAGGATATTAGCTCTTTTGAAGTATGTACCTTAATTTCCAGCTTGGTAATGATGCTGTTATAAGTTAACCATTTTTTCCCAAAATTTTGTACTACATTGTATACGAATTTTTTAAAGACTAAAAGAGACAGTAACCTAATAAACTCATAGGAACAGTTCAATTAAATTTTGAGCTTTCATGTACCAAGTTTTTTTTAAATCCACGTATGTGTGTGCCATCACTTTATTTTTGTGGTTGTATTGAAGTTGTATTATACATGAAACTTATTAAGTCATTCACTGGAAAAGAAGATTCCTCTTTTGTTTTTTGGAACGAGGTTGTCATGATGTCCAATTTATGAAAGTTGTCTGCATTTCTTTTCATTACTCTCTTCATTCTATTGTACCACTAATGAAAATGGTAGTGGGTTAATTTTTTCTGTGAACTATATTTTCCATAAGTTGTTCCATGTTACTCCTTCACTGGGAAATATATTGAGTGTAATGCAGTAATTATGATAAATTTTTGATCAAACTCCCTTGATGTTTAATCCTTTAACACAGTCCTACATGCACTGCACAGACCCCTTTGAACTTTCCAAGCTGTCATAAAATTTCTTATAATTAAAATAAACTTGAATGTGTCTAATGGCTAAATTAATTTTATTATTACATTTTTTTCACCATACATGAAATATACAAGGTTTTGTAAAAAAATTTAAAAATTACGGTATATGACATTATTAATTACTGATAATAATGTAGTAAGATCTGTTACTTTCCCGGCGAATGTTGTTGTTGAAGTCTTCTCAGGTTTTCAACCAGGTCAAGGGCTCCATTGTGGTTGATTTGACTTGACTCGAAGGCAGAAATGTCAGCCCAAATGGAGCCCTTGACCCGGTTGACAACCCGAGAAGACTTCATCAACAATAATGTAATCTCAGTGAATTCCAGAATCACTTAAACCTAACTACTGTACATCTCTGTTTTAGAAGTACTTAAGAAAATGAATTCATTAGACAACAAAAGGGCCAGGCCCAGACTGTATTCCACCTTTTGTACTAACATATTATAAAGATGTTTTAGCTGACCATCTTACAATACTAGTCAATCAGTCTCTGTCCTCGGCTATCTTTCCATCCAATCTGAAATGTAGTTTTGTCGCATGGTATCAGGGGGGAAAGATTGACATCATGAATTACAGATGTATTTCTCTCCAGTAATGTGTTGCTCATGGTCTTTGAAAGTCTTGTGCTAGAGCATATCACCTCTTCCTTCAAGCACATAATTATACCAGAGCAGCATGGTTTTCATGAAGTAAGGTCTACAAATATGAACCTCATGGTCTTGCAAAACTATATCTTAGATGCGTTCAGTGAGGGGTTTCAAGCCGATGTCATTATCCTGATTTTCAGAGAGGCTTTGAAACTGTTGGCGTTTATTACTTGTTTTGTAAGCTAAGATGTTATGGCATCAATGGTAATATTTTAAAATGGTTCAGTGGCTATCTTAGTGGTAGAACCGGGATTTTCAAGATTAAAGCCTTCCTTTCTATGTAATTAATGTAACATCTGGCGTTCCTCAGGAGTCCCACATAGGACCCTTTCTTTCCAACTTATTAATGATATTATACATGCATCATATAATGATATGTATGCATGCACAATCATACTGTACAGTGATGCTGGAGTTCAAAGAAGAAAACTAGAAACAAATTAACTAAAGATCCTTCAACCATGTATTTTATCACATTTTTATTAACTCGCTTTCTTGTCTGTTTGTTTATCTGTTTGGGTGAAAGTTGAGAGTTGATTTTACTGATTTCCCTATGAGCTAGTGACTTGGAACTTTAAATATGACTCAGAACTGGATGAAAATGCAATAATATACAGTAGAAGTCCACTATAACGAGAGCTGATAAATTACGAAAAATCTCTAGTTATAACGCACACTCGTTATAACTGACGGTAAATTAAATTCACCTCTTTCGGCATTTGTAACGGCACCAAAAGTGGGCGAAAATGAGCCATGAAGTAGTTGTATCAATCCATCTGCAAATGCATTGAAAATAGATCATTTCATTAAAATAGATTTAAAATATTGTTACCAAAACTCACGCACTCATAACTAATGTACGTCATGCATCGGTAGTATCTTTGGCAACGTTTCATGAACAATCATAGATCAGGAATGACCTACAGTTAATAATTAAGATTCCATAAATAAGAGTAGGGTCGAGAGATTGGCCGTCCTGTTAAGGTCAACACAGACATGGGACACCCGATGGGAACTCCTTCACTCAGGGTTAGGGCTAGGTACATTCGTGATGCATAACAATGATATGCGTGTTTGAATCCTGCGATTTATGCAACCTGAACGTCAACCATGGCATTATCTACTTGCTATAGCAATAGCATGATCACTCATAATAACTGGTGGAACTCTCTACTTTTTAACACTTGGACCAACCAACACAAAGCGATCACTCACTATAGTGATACTCTCGTTATATACCATACTCGCTATAGCAGACTTCTACTGTATTTACATGGGGGTGGTAATAGACAAAGTTCTTGAAATATTGGGAGAAATATAATATTCATTATAAGGTCAGGTTTTCAATATTCACTTCCAATTTTCTGATATTCAAGAGTCGAGTGAATTGTTATCTTCTTGTTCACGGTGGTAACTAAAATACAGGAGGTAAGGTGCAGTGTAGAAAAATTTATAAAAACTTGCTACATAAAGTTCTTTAGCCAAGGTACGATTGGCAGTTATGGCATTGAGATTGTGTAACTGTATCTCAGACATAGGACCATGCGGCCAAATTATGAAAGGTAATGTAGAAGTAAAATATCAGATAGTTATTAATATTTGTTTATATAGATTCACAAGGAAATTGAAAGTACTGATGTAAAATCTAGACTAATATCAAATCCCAAATAAAAGCATGCAAGAGCATAATTTTAGCTACTATATCATCTGAATATGAGGGCTCAAAACATCTGAATAATTCCTGGCCTAGCTTTTAAATGTCACTGCTGTTGTCATATTTTTTCTCATAAGGTGTCACATTTGTCATTAGTGTTTGTTGTATCACATGTTGTTCTATTAAGTAGTTAGCTTTATTTATTTGTTTGACTTAGTGTTACTAATCATTTTTCTTAAAATTGATAAATTTAGGTATTACACAGTTATTCAAATTTTTTAATGGTTTGACACTAATGGAAATTCATTAATGTTTTATAAAAGTTCAAGGAAGGTTTTCTTTATTTTCAATAATATAAATTTTGACTTCTGAGTTGGCCAGACCAGTGTTTAAGTTAATTATAATAACCCATGGAGAGAAATGCCCAAAAGTGGGATAAAATCAAAAATAAATAAAGGCTCTTAATTTTGAATAACCATCTATTCATGGAATCAATTATACTGTAGGTATTTTTTAGTGTGTGAAGTAAATATTTTCTAGGGTGAATTGAAAATGATAAAGCTTTACAAAATAAGTGCAAGGTGGGTGCTGTACTTGCTCTCATATGATTTTTTTCTTATTAATATGTCCGAAGCATTTAAAACTTTTAGCCAGAATAAATCTGAATCTAAACTTGGACTCATCATTTTACACTGAATCTAAATGGCAATCTTAACTTGACAGAAATGGATAATTACTACACCAAAAAAGGTGAAGTCACTTCCATTAGCCAGAAATGTCATAGCATTGGTGTTTCAGGGTACAAAATTCATTTTGATAATTATCTTAAGTAAAAAGGACAATAAAATTGTCAGAAGAGTCCTGGTACTGAAGAAAAAATCATTAGGACAATGAGATGCATACAAAATTGTTCTGGCATTGTGAGAGAACTCCACTCTGAATTGTTGGAATATCCACCTTATTTTCCAGATTTCACCCTAACGACTGTTACCTCTTTCATAAACTTATACTCTCCCTTGATGGACAATTTCCTTTTAATGAAGAGGTGTTAAGAGAGCTATGGAGTGGTATTCTGTAGATAAAGATGCAAGAATTAATCAAAGTCAGGAATAAAGGGTGATTTGTGCAATCCTGGAAGATATTTTGTCAGCAGCATGCCTCTACTTGCATAGGATGGAATGAGGTTGTTATACACTTCAAGACATAATATCTCAAGAAATGTGTGTGTTCATATATACTAAAAACTCATTTAAGCTATATAATATGATTTTAAGACCATCTGTTTCATCTCAATTATTTCATTAGGAGTCTATCATTCATGAAGAATATGACAAAAACTCTGCTCCAATAGCTCCTTTGAGCCAATGAAACTAAACTGGCATTAATTTTTATTGAAGTAATGAAAAACCCTTTTTTATTCTTGAAGATGAAAGTGCATATTTCGTATGCCTCATATGGTGCTTGAATTTCTGCTCAGTTTGGTATTGTGCTCTGAGGTTTTTAGCAAAAAATCCCTCAAGTTTGGTCACTATTGAAATGACATATGCCTTTTCTTCCTTTTGTGTGTGGATTATCTCTCTACATATGACACTTTTGATCATGGAAGAGAGAAGTGAGATCATGTAAAACTACCTTTATTTTGTTTTTCTGGGTCAACTCTGCTTCTATTAAAGATATTTTATTTTAGTCTTAATTCAAAATTTTTTGTGAAAACAATAAAAGCTCGATTTCCCCTAATCATAATGGGGTTTCACCAAGTTGAGCTGTCCCATTGAACTATTTTATTCTTCTGTAAAAATATTGATATTTTAATTTTCAGATTGAGGAAACAGCAGAAGGAGAGCGTCGAGTTTGTTTAACTGTTCGCGAGAGGTTAAAAGTTCTTGCTGAGCAAATGAAGTCTCTTGTTCAGAGTTCAGGATGGGCCTTACACCACCATAAAGCCAAAAAATCCGGTGGCCAAAAGGGAAATTCACATCAACAAGGAACACCTCCACCCATGCTTCCATTGTCTGCCATTCCTTCTGCCTTCCTGCGCCAGAATGGATATGCCCTCCATTATGACGACTTTGATTGTGACTCTCTCGAACAGCTTATGCAGTGCATATCCAATACAGTTGAGGTATCTTATTTTATTCATATTATGTACTAACACTTCAAATGTTTGTATTTCCGCATAGCATGTCACACATTACACTGTAATAAATTGTGTGGGGAAATCCAAAATGTTGCATTGAGTAATGAATTGCTTCCACCAAGTAATGTGGGAACACACTCCAAAGTCTAATTACTTATTCATAATTTTTCTTCTGATATTGATCTCTTGCTTAGAAAATTTTCCTTCGTGAAAGAATTTTTTTAAATCAATCACATGAAACTGAAATTCATTATGAGATCCAAATTATTTGAAAAACCATTGGAAGTGTGTATATTCCTAGAAAATGTTAAATTCTACTTAAACAAAACATTTAATATTGAATATTTTATTTGGCTCAATCCATAATATTTCTTGTATTTGGGCTTTTTAATTTAAATTATTACCATTCACCTTTTAGCAGTGTTTATTTATCTGGCACAGTTTTGCAATGAAGTATCAATGTTTCATGTTTCTTTAAAAGTCTGAACTATTTCACTAGGTGTTTTCTTTACATTGAGGCAGTACTTATTCATCTTCATCATTCAGCATGATTGTCTTGTTTCTTCTTTTTGTTAGAAGATTGAGGAAAAAGATACCATGTGACTTCAGCCTTCTTTGCTGGAAATTTGAACAGAGAAATTAGGATAAGTGGCAATAAGCTGCTGAAGGTTCATCTGAGGATACAAATTAAATTGTCTTATAAAGATGTAAACTTTGGTGATTTGGTTCAGTATAAACATATTGCAATAACTTACCAATTATAAACCATAGTATTATTGCATTTATTTATACATAAGTTTAATCTTCCAACTGCGATATACTTTGATTCATAATTTCAGCAGGTTCTATTCAAGATGATGTATATCTACAGTATTTAAGAATAGTTACAATGTGACTAAGTTTTGATTATAAGAGTAAAAACATCGCCATTATTATGGAACACATTAACATTTTATTAAACAAAGTTGAGATTGTGATTCTAAACATTTGATGTTGAATAATCTGTATTTGCAAAAAAGATATATGTAGTATTATAAAATAATGCAAAAGCTATTTTAAATAAGACAAGCTAGCACACCACTTAAAGAAAAAAACTAATGCAATATTGAACACTTTGGGAAAAGCAAAAAAAGGTAACACATCTTTACCAAAAATCCTCCTCAAAAATGCCATAATAATTTGAACCAGAATTAAAAGAAAGAAAATGAATTGCATAGAAGCATTCCTAAAGACAAATCCCTAAATGTCATTTCCAATATCTCATATAGGATTTTCCAGGTTTCATGCAGAATTTCAAGCATTCATTGCCTATTGGAATCATTCATTTATCTCAACAGAAAATTGCCTGATGCAGTAAATACATAGCTATAGAACTAAATTAAATGCAACCTGCAGGTAGAACAAACTGCTGTCGGTAGGTATTGAAGATGTTTGAATGCTAGAGCAGAGTGATTTCTACATCCAGATTCAGTTATGCCTCTTTGTATCCAAGTAGTTTAATGGACAGAATTGATAATAACTTAATCATTTGATTTTACCTTTGTCTGAGTTTATATTCAGAAAGTTATTATTGAACGTTTATTTTAAAGGCTTAAGTGATATTTCAAGAGTTTGATATTTCAAGAAGTCTGACAATAGTGAATTTTATTAGCAGTTAAAATGTGAATGAAATTTATACCATTTAAATGTTATTGTTTAATCTAAATTTATCTTTACTACCTGAAGAGTATTTAAGGAAAGGTTTTAATTTGCTGTATTCTCCGTAACTATTCAAAGGTTGTAGATTCACCATGGGGTCCTTTATTGTCACTTGTTGATCAGGGAGCTTTGTACCAACTGGAACTTCAAGTAAGATGCATCCTGTTAAGCTCTCCAAAAGGCAGAAGAACATGGAAGGATTTTAAATCTCAGTTTGAATGGAAATACCCTAATAAAACATGTAATATTGAAGTATTACGTAAGGAATTATCAAATGTTGTTCAGGTAAGGGCTCATTTCATAGTTATATATTATGACGATATGCTACTTTAGTAACCATAGTTTTAATATGTATTGTTTCAAGGGATCTATTATTTTTAGATTCCCTTTCGTTTTTCTGTTATTTAATTCTTTGTGGTGTGAGCTTTTTTTTTACTTTGAATTTTAATAATTATGTGCATGAACTTGTCATTCTAATACAGAGAAAATGCCTTATTATTGCATACTTCAGCATTAGTTATAGATGTGGAAAACTCTTCATTTTCTCTATATGTTTGTCCTGAGTGCTTATCTTAACTAATCATGGTCCTTTTTTATAAACCAATTAAATACTCTTTAGTCACTTTATTTTTCTATATTAGTCATATTTATGTATTGGCAAATAGAGTAAGAACATTCTGGCTCTTTATTTTCAGTTTAAACTGGAAAATCAAGAAGAAGTAATAATGTTAACACCTTTGGAAATGTTTGGTCAGAAACTCTTAATATTGCTGGGAGAATCACCTGGAAACAGAATGACTCTCACATCTCTTGAGTATTCATATCTTGAGAGGTTTGGCGTTGCTGCTTGTCCTGCTCGTTTAGGATTTCCTTCACTAGCTGCAGCTATCCAGGCTTTAAATAAAACAATATCACTAAGAGGACGTGGTCACAAACGCAGTATATTTGTTAATCCTGAATTGGCAGGTTAGTTTATGTCTGTCATGTGTGATTTTTTTTTTGATTTCTTCTTGTTTTATATTACCTTATTTTTGTTAGGAGCTAATGTCATCGTGAAACCCAAGAATTTCAATTATTGTTTGCTCTATTTTACAGGAGTGGGTTTGCAGCTACCTTTACAAATAATGGAGCCCTATATAAATTCAAGTGATAATGTTCAAAGCAGCTCAAAAGAACCCAGTGAAGGCTCAACCCAGAATGGTAATTAATATCAATACAAAATTTGTTTCATAATTAACAAATTTCATGAAAGCAGAGTGGGAAGAGTGCTTGGTTGCTGAACAGGGGAACAAGGTTCAAGGCCAAGTGATACCTTTGGGCAGCTCCAGCTAAAAACCAAGCTTATTGATTTTCTGGGTACCACATCCTTGTGGGAAACCACAGGTGACACAGGGATAGGAACGGACCCCTCTACCCTGTTGTTTGAATTTTCATGTCTTTGGTCTTAGTGATAGGTTCGTCTCTACCCTCACTTATCAAACCAACCTTGGGGTTGGACTTTTTTTAATGAAAAAATTTAACAATATCGCATTGACTGATGTTAGACTTTACACCAGCAGGCTTCTAGTTGATCATATTACCTGTGTTACTTATCATCATGCTTACTTATAACTTTTACAGCACCTTAATTCTGATAATGTCTGGAAGCACTGAAATTCCACATAAAAGGTTTATTTTAACACAACCAAGTTTCACAGTATAACAACATTTTTAGACCTGAAGATGTTATGTGGCAAAACCTGGCTATGTTGAAATAAACCATTTATGAAGAATATCAGGGCTTCCTTTCAAACTTTTCATGATGAGGGAATTCCTAAGCCCAACCAAAAACAATTTCCCACAATTTCAAGCCTGAAACGGTTTCCTACACCTTAATTCTGTTTATAATGAATAATATTAATCACAAATGAGATTACTGTCTACATCTTCCATTTCATCTGAAATGAATATTCCTTCCTTGCTTACCTAACTTCATACCTTATCACACACCTTTCAATATCCCAACATCTTTTAACTCCTTTATTGCCAACTGACTTATCTATTGACCCTTGCATGGTGAAAATTGTCACTTTTGCTTTTTTTTTCTATATGAAGAATTGTTTTTAGGCATTTAACAAAGGCTGTTTAAGCATTAAATAAACCCAAAAATAACTGTTGGGTAGAGTATGTTGATAATATCAGTACTATCTCATATGCCATATTTGGTACAAAACAACATCCCTTCTTAAAGGAAGAGAAAAGTCAGAGGTTTTTATTTAATGAAATGTTAGGGCACCTTTAGAGGTGACACTATAATCTTGTTGTATTTCTTTTAAACTTCAACTCATGTACCTTATATACATGTGGTTCATAATGCACATTGTGCATCTGTTAAGGAAGTCTGTGCTTCATTTTCCCACCATTTGAACACCCATACACTTTACACCATATACTATGATTAATTCATGATGAATTGCAATGGCAGTAAGGCCTTTAGCCATAAAATAACTTAGAAAAGTTCACAACTCACAATTGGACATGTTTTTTATTGGATCTCTGTAGTTCCTATGAGTATACTAACAAAGAAGATGTTTGTTATTGACTAGATCAGTTCCATTCTTACTGGTGCCCTGGAACAAATACATCATATGCACTACATATTGACTCAAAAGATAGTGTAAATTGTAAATAGCAGATTAGAGAAACTTACTTTTGAAATGTCCATAGTAATTCAGATAATTATAATTGCAAATTGCTTTCCTAAAAATGATCTGTAATTACATATTAAATTACATAAAAAATGTAAATACATATTCAGTTATTTAAACTGCTTATTTAAATAATTTCATAAATTATCTTATTCATATGTTCTTTATCCATACTGGGCATTTCAGGATTGTTGTGACTTTCAGAGAGGAGTGTGTCACTAAATATCTAGAGCAAGTGTAAAGCCAGATAGAGGAATACATTATAATGATAGAAACCTAATGGGACATAATCTTGAAGTTTGTATTTATTATATCTTATAGTAAAGCTTTGTATATTGCTGATCAAAATGTGTCTGGCTCTTATTGGTGGATGTGCATTTCCTTTCTAACTTTAAATTACCAGTTAGTCAATGGTTGTTGCTATCTCCTACAAGAATCATGTTTAATTACTTTTTCAGTGAACCTTTTATTTGTATAAATATTCCAGAACATGCTTGATGACGAACTAAATAACCCAGAGAAAGTTGAAAATAAATGCCACATCATTCATAATTATGTGAAGTAGACTACCCTAAACTAACCTTGAAAAGTCATGCCCTTGTTGCATCCAGAATGATAGCTAGAAATCATTATATTTAGTTACTTGTTAAGATTGTGGTGTTGATGTTTTTTCTTCATATTTAGTTGAACATCATCCTGAGGCCTCTACTCAGCTTGTGAATGACTTTGTGGCTGAAATTCAACATCTGACATCGAGCACAGAGCCAGAAGAAATAAACAAACCTGATTCACAGTCTAAGGTATATATTGGTTATTTTTTAGGTAGTTGAAAAAATGTAGTCACATTTTTCTACACCATTTTTATTTTTTTGCTCTGGTGTAACAATTTTGGGCATAATATCATGTCACTTAAAGTAAATCTTATTTGCATATCACTATTTTTATCAATGTCACACACTTATCTGTTTCAGTAGAACCAGAAAACTTGAGAATATGTGCTTAGTAAGGAGAAAAATATAAATATGTAGGATAATAAATACATTGATTTTCATTTATTACTTATCATTGGCCTTAAGATCAATACATGAGATATGATGTGAAACATAATGCCGAATATGAAAGGACTTGATATGGTAGGAATTTTCAAGTTCCTCTGTCATGTCCTTCATGAATTCTGAAGCGAATCTGATCTCATTCATAAAGTAATTTTACATTTAAATTAGATTCATTTACAATAACTTTGATGTTCTACAATTTCTTAAATTTCGAATCGTGTGAACTTCCTAAGAATGTACATCGGGAATTGAATTACATAGGGGACACATGAAAAACACTAATTTTGGAGATAAATGAGGAACATATATTTTTATGATATGGTGTTGACACAGTATTTTAGTAGATTATTTATATTTTTCAGTGAAATGAGTTTCTTGTCTATACATTTTCCCAGGACTATCACAAATATGTTAGTACATTGAGATTGGAAATTAGTAATTTAGATACTCAAAAAGCATTTATCCTCTCCTATTGTTTTTGGGTCTTGTGGACAGTGTTGATTTCAATCAAGAGTTATTATACATAACTATATGCAGAGTTGACAGTGCAAATGGAATGCATGCTTGCTGAAACACTATCATGGAACTTTACTTTTTTTTGCCTTTATCCTTCTTGACTTTCATAGTCAAATTTTAATCCTGAAAATTTTCGTACTAAAGTATTTAATAATGGAAGGTTTCTGTGGGATACTGTCCTTCATCATGAATAATAATTATAATAAAATGGTTTTTGTGAGTGTTTTAGTAATGCCTATTCTTCAGGGATAGAAGGTTGAATGTAGAACAATAGTGAACACATTTTAGTCTGCTTGTCTGTATGCCATTTTTAGAAGCATTTGTTTGTTTTGATGCTATATTGTTAAAAATACAAAGTTCCATTAAATGTTCATTGGTAAAAAAACAAAACTAATCCAGAGCATTTTATTATACCTGCTAATGTTGTGCCATTGAACAGGTTATTGTATGCTTAACTTTCTTTTGCTGGCCAGGTTAGCATGGGGGTAGCATCAGCTAACCAAAAGGTCGCAGGTTCAAGTCCCGCCCAGGGCATCGGTTTTGTTTGTCCTACAGGGTTTTTTCCTATGATTTGAAGTAGTGCAAAATGACCATAGCCGTTGAAGCATCCTATAAACAAAAATACTACTACTAGCTTTCTTTCATGACTTAAGATTATGTAAAAATGCATAACCTTTAATGTTAAAAATGTTTAGAAGTGATCAGAACAGTTCAAACTTTTAGAATCAGTTAACCTTTTTTATTTTATGAGTTGCATTTACCTTTCTGTGTAACTGCTGCTGAAATTCATTTATTTTGTAATGTGACTTTTATTTTTATGTATGTATATATATATATATAGTTTTTTTCACTTCACTATTCAATTTAAAGTAAAAAAATAGTTCTGAAAAATCATGATAATAAGATACACTGCCAACCAACCTAGATTCACTATGGCTGTGACTACATGTTCACTTATGCATGTGCATGCTTGACATGGAATGAACAGTATTGTTTTGCATCTTTTCTTCCTGTAAATAAGGTGTTCAACTCTGAGCTGTCCATTTTGGCTAAGTTTGCTCCTTTTTCTTCTCATCCTGTGATATGGGATAACCATGGTTGGGGATGCAGTCAACCAATTTCACCTGTTTATCCCCTCCCTCCCCACTTCTACAGCCCCTCCATGCAAAGTTATATGGTATGTGATGGCTCCTTAAAATTCACTGTAATGTCTTTAGACCGTGGCACCTTGAGTATTTAAGTTTAATCATATTTTCTAGTTGTGTATTTTACTCCAAACCCAGTATAAATCTTTTTATTACTATTCAGCTGTTACTAAAAGCATCATGAAATTTGTGACAATAAAGTTAGTTTTGGCATGATGTGTAACATCAATTTTGTAAACAAGTTATTAGCTCTAGTGAAGTCCTCTTGGGTTTTCCACTGGGTCAGGTCGTTTGCAGCCAACGTTTCAATGGCGTACTCTGCCACCGTCTTCAGGGACGTTGAAGATGATGGCAGAGTATGCCATCGAAACATTGGCTGCAAACGTCCTGACCATGTGGAAAACCTGAGAGGACTTAACTCAGCTAATATGCCGGGAAAGTACCAAATCATTTATTAGCTCCTGATTATTTTTTTTTTTAATATTTCAATACATGACGTGATATCAGAGCCTTTTTAGTTTACTTAGGCGTTTTTATTTAAATTACAAAAAACGAGTGCCCTTTAGAATTTTCTTAAAATGTTATGTTGATCTTCATAATTTTCAAACCAGGAAAAGTTTGAGTTTTTACCTTTTAGTTAAATTTGATATATTTCACTAAGATTTTGTTTCCAGTCTTTTACAGTCCATTTTACATTCCTTATGTGTATGAATTCAATGAGTTTCAAATTAGAATCGTGTTTATTCTTTCTCTGAGCTGAATGATTAGCCATGTGGTTTCAGAAAGGCATGTGCCAGCCTCCTTAACTTCTTTGGTAGTCACATTGATAGAATTGATTTCATACAAATAATTTTAGGAAAAAGTCCATTTCATGATGTTTTCTCAGTCCTATAAGACAACAATAAATGATCCAGTTCCTTGCCTAATCTACTTCGCTTGTTTTGTTATCAGATATTGAGAAAAATGTTATTTATATAGAGCTGTCCATATTTAAGGATGGAATCTCACTCTTGTATATTCATTTTGACAGTATTATTTACCCAATATACAAACGTTATTGATGTTTGAGTAATTATTCTTTACTCCCATTCATAAATTTTGTGCGTTATTAATAACAACTGTCCTGAAAATAAAGGCACCTGAAATTTTTATTTAGGTGAATGTTTAAGTGGAATTATTAAAGGATTTATCCTTTTTATTTAGCCAAAAAGATGTAATTTCATTTTTTTTATTGTATTGGATGATATGGATCTTTTTAGGTGGTGATGCTTAAATTTCTATATTTTTTTATAATAGACTATCGATGATGTCATGTCTGAAAATATTATTTTAAAACCCACCATTTCCTATCTCTTGTATTAGGTATTATGTTTTACTTTTCTATTTTCAATATGAAAGAATAGTATGTAACTTATATTTCATATTTATTGTAATACTTAATTGGTCATATTTCCCTTCCAGCATATTTCCTGTGACTGGCCTCAAGTTCCTACCCCTCTTGTGCAGGCATCTGTACAGTCACCACCCCCACCTGCGACCTTCACTCCTCAGCCACTATCATACTCTCTTATTGCTCCTTGCCCTGTGGCTCCTCCAGACCCTAGTGAGCTACCACTACCCTTATTAGGACCTACAAAAAATGATTCATCTCTTCAGTTGACCACCTCAGTTGTGGGAACCTTTTGCTGTGGAGAAACAGAAACTTCACAAAATAATTCATCACCTTCTCCTAATTTGAGTGGAAGTGGAAACCCAGCCAGAAGTAAGCATTGAAAAATATTTTAATTGAATATATAGAATTTTGTAAACTTCGGTATCTCATTTATGATGGAATAAATTGTTTTGCATGGCCATGTATACAGTAATATCTCAACCTAACGTACCTCCTCCTAACAAAATATTCCATTTAACAAAAGACTGTATGGTCCTGGTCAACTTCCTATGTAAATGCATTGGTGAATACTTATCATTAACAAAATTTCATTTACCATAATAATTTTAACTCACAATAGTGTAATTTTGCTAAAACATTTTTTTATTTTGCATGGTAATTGCCATCATGAAAAGTTGTAGAGCCAATGATTGATTCTGTTGGATCAAACCAATCATATATTTCTTTTAATGATTGAGGAAAAAGGTACCATGTGACTTCAGACTTTGCTGGAAATTTGAACTAAGAAATCATAAGTGGCAATAATCTGCCGATGTTTCATCTAAGGATGCAAATTATATTGTCTATTGTCTTATAAAGATGTAAACTTTGGTGATTCAGATAAGTAACATCATCAGGTCTCACGCCTTATGTAGAAAAGGCAGTGTGTTTCTTTCAACCTTTCAATTAGCTTGATGCTCTATATTGCTGGCTGGTTCCACTTAAAGTCAAGATGAATAATTTTTTCAAGTAATTCTCTAATTTATTAAATACATTATGTTCCTAATAAATGTATTTTAAATGAAATATCCCAGTTACACTTTTAGCCTATTTAATATTTATCTTTTTTCAGGGAGAATGAAGATGAAGGCACAATTTGACTCACCTTTGCTTCTTCCACAATGATAGTCATTGTCAAAACTATAAAAAAAAGAATATTATTTGTGATAATTTTGTTCCATATTTTCATCTTTTATATCTTATTTTATATTTAAATTTATGGAAATAAGAATGTGCATAGGTGGAGGTGTAATTTATTGCAGTGGATTCATGTCTTCATGGTCTTGAATTTTTTGTATAAATCACAATTTTAGCTGAGATATCATATTGTCTAGCATTCTTACATGAATGAAAATTGGTTTTCTATAGACTCGGAATTCTCATTAGAAAAATTTTGTTACCTTGAACTCCATACCCCAAACACATGAAATATGTTTTTAAATCAAATGGATTAAGTGGTTTTGATAGTGGTATTAGGTATAAAGAGCTCATTACATGATGGAACTCCCCCAGCTTTGTTATCTCCTCATTTGAAGATAATCAAGGCCACATAAGGGTTTATGCAAGTAACATAACCCTTAACCTTGGAAACAGCTGGAGGGATGTTAGCAGCTATAGTGATATAGCTGTTGTGTGCTCCTGTTACAAAATGTATCAGTAGTAAATGAAATGAGCTACAAGTTGTTTCATCTATGTTGGTTGATATCTTTTGAGTGTCTCACACCATTTCATAAGATGGAACAGGAAGTGAGTGATGAAATGTAAAAAGAAGGAAGGGTTTTTTGTATTCCCTTGCATTTGAGTCACAGGAAGTTACATCATTTCATGTAACATGTTTCAACATTGGCATTTCATCTCATGTTTTTAGTATTAATTTTCATAATCTGTAAAAATGCATCTTGAAAAGGTACATTTTTGGCTATTCATTACCACTGAATGATTTTCTGTGGCCTTTACTGCAGGCCAGTCAAGATTTAAATAAATAGTTTGGTAGATGGCATGAATTGCTAGGCTGTAATGTGTGTTTTCTCTGTTTCTCCCTCTCATGAATTTATTTTAAAATTTGAAATGTCAGCACAACTCTGAAGAAATTATTTGAAATATGGCAATTATACCAGTTTGCTGTAGTAATGAAATTATAGTTGTGTAAAGAATTTGTATCATAGAATCCCACCATTTACTGTTTCACGTTGATTGGTGTCACAGTATCTCACACTGACTTGAAGAATGATATAATTGTTCTGCCATAGCCATTTTGTGTAGTGAAAATATGGCAGATCTTTTTAATTTTTGTCTCGATTTATAAAGGAAATAGTTTGTTCATTTCTCAAATCACATACCATGCCTTAAACTACTTTTAACTCCATGTAAACCACTAGGATAGTTAAACTGGGGTTACTGCTTTGGCAAGTGAGATTCCTAGTACCCAATGCCCTAAAAATCGTGATTTTTGTGTGTGTGTGTGTGTGTGCATGTGTGTCAAATGAAAATCAAACTGCCAACATTTTCAAAGGTATCATTGCTGAAAATCATTTTGTAGAGTTGTAATAATCAAAAGAAATTTGTTTTATAAATAAATATTTTTTTCTATCCAAAGTTGTTACACCTCACCATGTTGTATGATAAAAATTGAGAATGGTTTTCATTAAGTGTTATTACTTGAAATGTATTTTAAATAATCAATGAAGCAGTAATTACATGAATTAGTGTTTTTATCCTGCATTTGTTTTTTATATAATTTCCTTGTGCTGGAAAATATAATTTCTGAATGAGTATGATTATAATTACCATTCTAATTCTTATTTAGTAGTTATTATAGTACAGTATTTTTTATAAAAAAATTTGTCATGATTTCTTTCATACAACATAGGATTTGTGAATCACTTTATGTCAAGTAAATAATACAAAAATTTGTGTCAATATGGATGATTTTAAATTCATCAAAAGTGTTTTATTTTTCTAGGAACAATATTACAACCCTTAGTTTTTCCTACAAATGTGTAAAACATTAATTTCCTCTTTCTTCGTGTCCACCTTCAAATTAATTTTGAAGTTGTTTTCATTATGTATGTTTTTAATTTCACACAACAGGACATTTGGGGAGAGCGTGACAAAAATACTTGTAACTTCAATTTCATTCTAGTTTTCAAATATTACAATATAATCCTAGCCACATGCAGTGGTCATCTCTAAACAATATGGCTGAAATTGTGCCAAACTCGCCCTCCTACTTTATTACTTTGAAGGAAAGGAAATGAGTGTGTTATGCCTAATGTATGAGAAAAATTTAAGGTAAATTGTAATTTTATTTATTTTCAATCGCCCACAAACAGCATTAATAAGCCAATTACAGTGTGCACTAAAACATTTTTAACAACAAGGATAACACATCATGCCCTAGGTGGAGATTGAAAAATCCATCTTGTCTGAATTCGAACCCTTGACCTCCGGGTTAGCAGGCAAGGACGTTACCCTGTTACGACTGAGGCCAGTGGCATTTCATGGCAAACTTAAGGACATTTTTTATAATCCATTCTTTAGTGAATGTAGTAATGGGCTTGTATCCTGTGATTGAGTGACTGCCTTTAAACATTAAAATATAGTTCACTTTCCCGAAATAGTATTTAAACAAGTAGAAATATATAATCTCAAAGCTTCAACATGATGGACAAAGAAGACCCATCGGCTTAATTGCTGGAAATTTCAAAATGACAATAGCTGCACTGTAAAAAATATCAAATTTTCTCAAGATGTATCCAATCAGTTTCCCTCTATTTATGGGGGTACATATTTACTAAACTTTAGCTGCATCCATTGGGGTTTCATCATTCTTCCTTTGAACACTATATTAGGATGAGTGGATGACCTCCATGACCAAGCCTAACCAATACATCCAAACAAAATAAGTATATCCATGTCAATCACTAATAAATACTATATCAATTTAGGAAGGTAGAGGGTAGCAATCATAGAAAAACAATAGTAATCACTTTACAAGAGATACATGAACTTGTAAGTTCACTTTTGAATGTGATATTATCAATTTCCTTTAAACATTTTGGTAGTTTATTTAGGATTTCACATTAACATGTATAGTATTTTCCCCTAAGAGGCTTAAATTATGAGAGACTATCCTTGGGTGATAGGAACAAACCTCTGGTGTCATGTTTATGGACATCATTAAAAGTTTTGACATTGAAAATGTTTATGCAGAACAAATAAAATTGAGTAAAAGCTATATAAACAAGGTTTGACTACTAATTCTCTTATGGATATTACCATTAAAAAATGGTTCTTTCCCGAAACAGTATTTTAACAAGTAGAAATATATAATCTCAGAGCTTCAACATGATAGACAAAGAAGACCAGGTGGTACAGCATTTTTCTCTTATGTCATTAAAACTGGCAACTATAAAATTAACTGTCATCCTTTTGGCCCATTTTTGCAGTCTGAAGAGCCTGAGAGGAATGATCCCAAGCAATAATAGCATATGTTAATCTGCAATGAACATAGGCATAATATACTGAAAGAGCAGTGGTAGGATCCATAGTCAATTATCTAATTCAATGGAAAATATTTGGCAAATTAGACACAAATGAAACTGCTGGCTGAAAAACTTTTGTGTGTGGAATACACTTTTAGGTATATCTTTACTTGTAGTATTGAGAAACTACTCTACTCCAAGTTTTATATCTACTCTAAAAGCAATTTGACCATTGGGTGCAGTGGCTTTATGTAAAGATGCATCTTCTTTCAGAGATGAGACGCGGTTCATAACTCAATTAAACTCCACTTACACACATTAAATTTTCTACACAACTTAGGTTTCGACGCGGGGCATCATCATCATGCAAACATACTCTCTTCATTCATATTGAAAATTTAATTTTTCTACTTAAATCAATGTATGTGGGAGAGTTGGTAATGAGAACTCTGCCTGATAAGAACTAGCAGTGGAATTATGAGGCAGGCTCGAATTATGAAATCGGAATTGCAAAACGAGCTATGTTAGATGTAAAAGAATCAGAACTAGTATCCGAAGGGGGCTTATAAAATTAATTTGAATCTCTCAACTGTATACCTATTTCCTTAATCAGGAAAACAAATCTTTAATACTCCATTAGTAATTTCTAAAAAGTTTACTTTACCACACAATCTTGCGGTACACGTTATTCTGAGTTTGAGAATTCTAAGATGATTCTGAAAGTTTAAGTCCTATGGAGGAATGGTAACATTTGTACAAGTTAAATATATAATTCTTAATGGGATTTTTATCTCGTGCATTAAGATGATTTCCATTTGATAAGGAAGATCAATTACTTATTTGAGTTTGCGGTTTTATTGCGAAAAATCAGCGTTATACTGTTCTTTTAAATAAAAAGCCTGAAAGGAAAATGTACGCATTTTACATTCAACTGTTTTTTTGCCTTCTCCGTGCCTTTGGACAACAAACGCCTGCGAAGCCGTGAAAAAGCCAGAAATATTTGGATGTATTGTGAAACCAGATTTGTTTCCAGACTATAATTTTCAGGTAATTATGAAATTATGTACATGCCTTAGGTTATTTAAAAGGGCGCTGTATTTGCTGATAT
The DNA here is from genome assembly GCA_011762765.2 of Rhinocypha anisoptera. Lineage (NCBI taxonomy): Eukaryota > Metazoa > Arthropoda > Insecta > Odonata > Chlorocyphidae > Rhinocypha > Rhinocypha anisoptera. Next base: position 869,742 of record WURS02000018.1, read on the forward strand.
GCAAATAAATAGCTTACTTAGGGTGTATGATGCCAGGATAAATCAACTGATTTTTATTTTGCCGTATAAATTTTGTTCCTCGAAACATACCTGGGAGATAACTGGATTTATCTCAAAACTAGGTCCTTTGTTTTAGAGTGTCATAAGAGTTGTAGATTCAGTCTTTGTTAGTTTCCAACTACTGATGCCGTTGCTTTCGAATTGTACCATGAAGAACTTTAGGCATAGTTGACCAGTATAATGGATGATGATGTTCAAGCCATTGAATCACCTTCACCGAGTCCTGTGATCGTCGCCCACCGAGGAGTTGATCCAGAAACGCCGACATCTACCGTTGGGGTGGGCGTTGTACCCTCAGGCTTTCCCGTTGGTGTTGGGGCAGCAAGTCCGGTGATTCGAACAGGAAATTTCCAACCTCAAATTCAGACTCCTACCATACCACAACAGCAAAGCCAAGTTACGCCTCCGATTCCTCCGCCTCCTCAGTCAAAGTATGCCCAGTTGCTCGCTGT
>WURS02000018.1:905427-921836 GCA_011762765.2 Rhinocypha anisoptera
GCACTGAGCACTTACGATGGATTTTTAAGTTTCAGAAATGCTCCAAGATATGCCGGCGCTCAGAAATCGCCTTCAAACAAAACAGCGACTCTGGACGACGATCATCGTCAGCTGTCAGGGGATAGCACCCAGCGGGCGACACTTAACGTCATTTGACATCGTTGAACGTGTTAATATGCTTCCTGGTAGCCTTTTTGTCACAGTACTATGCGTTAACTTATTTTAATATGATTTTTAGTTTCGAAGCGGTATTTCAAATAATAAACATGGCCGATGAGCGCTGATCATTCAATCATCATGCATACATGATGAGAAAAAATTAGAACATGTTCTACTTTTTCCGTACATGTTGCCGTCACTTTGGGTGATAAGGTTTCCTACTTGCGTGCGTATGATATCATGTACAGTGTAAGATGGCCTTAAGATTTGGAGTATGTGGAGGTATTTAAGCCACTGGCAATAATTCTTGATCGGCTGCAAGGAAGCAACTGTTTCTATGGACAGTTGCTTCCGAATCTATTTACTCTGAGAACGAAATTTGAAGAATTAGAGTCAAAAATTCTCAGATACTTTGGGCCACTTCTGCTGGTAACCAAAGCCAATCTTTGCAAAAGATTGGGAAAACATTTCCTCCTTGCCCCAAAGGTAAACGACGCAATAGTTGCAACCAGTACACACCCTTTTTTTTTAAATGAGATGGCTGCCACCTGTTACTGGAGAAAAGGAGAGGAGAGGCATACAAGACATGATCATCAATTTAGCCAGGAGAATGAATCTTCCCCTCACATTGAATCTTCGGCAAATGACGACTGGTATTCCGCCGCTGACAACGACAGCAATTCAAACAACAGCATCAAGCAGATGTAGAAATTTTGCAGCTTTTTTAGGACAAATCAAAGTGTTTTACCATTTTAAACAAATACGCTCTGGTGAAGTAGCTTTTCCTTAAGTATAATACAAACATTCCCTCAAGCGGCCCAGTAAAAAGACTATTCTCCTTTGCAGGTATCATAAACATTCCTCAAAGGAGAAATTTAAGTGACGACTTAGTTGAGAAGCTAGTTTTTTTTAAAGGGAAACAGTTGATTACTTTCAGATATTCCGTAATGTACTACTGAGAGCAATGCAGTTAAGTTGCTGATAAATGTATATAAATGTTCAAACTCATTTTCTTGGAAAGTATTTTGTATTTTCCGATGTATTTTAAATACTATTTGTATTTAGTATTTTCAGACATTTTAGCAGTGTATTTTGTATTTAGTATCTAAAATACAATTAGGTAAGTATTTTGTATCTAAAATACATTGTCCATGTATTTTGCCCAACCCTGGTGTCTGTTATGATTACTGCTTGGTTCTCCATAGATTTCAGCATAGGTGCTTGTCCTCCATACTCCTGTATCTATCAGAGCACTGTATAACCTACTAAAAATCTTTTTTTCCCATTTAATTATTTCTTCCGGTTAGTGTCCAAATTGTGCCTCTCTGGATTTTTTGTAAAAACCACAGAAATGATATTAATTAAGTCAACATGTTTCACTACACAGTAGCATCATCATGACTAGCTTATAAGTAAAACCGTAGCAAATGTATAGTTGCATCATACTTGGACTTGGGTGGAGGTAAGAGGTAGTGGCAGGCAGGATTTAAGGAAATCTGGATGTCCACAGTGAGAGGGGGAGAAGTGGAGAAGGGGCAAACTGAAGATTTAACTTTGGTCCATCTTATTTATTTGATCTTTCCCTTTGGGGAGTAGGAGTAGACAAAGTTGATGATATAATGGAAAACTGGTTTGATGTGGAGGTGCTTTAGGAAATTGCCTAATTTTAAGGAGACCTTCCGAATGCAGTTCACCCTACAACAGCTGTGTTATGCTATATATATTTATTATTCCTTCTTATTTAGAGGTTTAATGTGACTCATATTTCTCAAAAACTACCAATAAAATATTATAAGCCTAAATAATTCTTACCTTTTAGGAGAAAGCTTATCACATTTATGTCTAGATCTGGTAACTGCACGACCATGTGGTTTGAAATTCAAGGAGTTGGGAACAGGAAATTTATGGGTAAATAAGTAGATTAAAAAATTACCACCACAATGGCCACCATTTACAATAGAATCTCATCTCTGGGCTGTGTTCATGAACAGTGAATTCATTTGTGTTTCAATTCAGTATTATCAAACCATGGAAAATAGATTCCCCATTCAGCCATCTTGCAATGTATTACGCATACTCAGTTTGATTTAATGAAAAGAATGCAGGAAAGTAATGGTGTTAAGAGTCATGTATTTTTATATTGATTGTTAAGGGATTGGCCTTTTTTGAAGGTTTCCTTTACCTACTATTGAATCTAAATGTTTTACTTCCATGTAATGACTATCCTGTGAACTGTGATCTCAATTATTAGTCTGAAAGGGGATTAATAAAGTTTACTCCTACCAGTTAGTGAACATGTATGTATATAAATTTCATAAGTGATAAAAGTCTTTACCTGACCCTTGATTATATGTATTCTTTCCTCAATCCTTTCTATTTTGCATTGTTCTGTTATGATGAAGAAATCCAGAGGTTTTTCAACTTTTTCAATCCAGGAGAATCAGACTGATTCTCATGGTTGATGGTAAGTTGATTCAGTTTGGTCATAATGAAGTGTTATGTAACATTCAGGAACTTAACCCCTCAGGCACGGACTTTTAAATTTCATTTAAATCCCTGGGGATGAAGGAGAATTGATTTTAAACGCTTTATAGAACATACTCCGGATGTTTTATGTTTGTAGATTTTGAGAAAGCATTTGATAAAATAGAATGGCCGAAACTGATGAAATTTTTGTAATAGAATTACAGCATGCAGTAGATTAAAGGAGAGGCATTCCATCAGGTAGCTGTATATTACCCAGGTCGTGAAAGTAAGAGGGTAGCAAATGGATAATCTGGAGTAGCAGACATTTTAAAATAAATAATTTTAAAGGGAGAATTTGGTGGATGAAAAGTAAATTTCCTATGTAGAAGACACATTACAGATTTTTGTCATGTTTCCAAATGCAATTCTCAAAATTTTCCCAGCTAGTTATAAGTAAAACAAAAGAATTGTCTTTCAAATGATGGAACTATTGTTGTGCAAGTTAAATAACAATATAGTTTTTTGCACATACGTATATAGATAAAAACACTCCAGAACATAATTCTAATGCTGATAGAGTATCTTGAAAAAGGTTTGTGCACTAATAAGTTTTATTGGCGTTTTCGATGCTACAGGGGAGAAGTTTTATTTTGAACCCTGCAGGGTTTAAATATCTGAAATTTATCATTTGTATGGTTTACTTGGGTATAAATGTATCCTAAGTTTACTTGAAGATTATTTGAATAATTTGATATTAGAAAATATCGGCCCAGTACAAATATCAGATTCGAAAATCCGATCCCAAACAATTCCTTACACGTAAGTGGAGAATTTACATATTCAGAGACACCGAAGCACGGAATAACCTACACATTTGAATACCACTTTGAACGTCGCGTCCAGCCAAGTGGCGGAAATAGCCACTGGCTGCGCTGGCAGTCATGACAGACAAGCCGATAGTCAGTTGTTAAAGGATTTAAAAATGGCGATAGCTCACTGATGTTGTTGTGAAGGTATTGCTTACAAAGGAGGTCATTCTAGCATTACAAATGTGGGACAGCCAAGCATGATCGGTGATTGAAATGTAGGAAACAAAGACACTTCTTTCCAAGAGAACGAAATTTTTACCGTATTAATTTCTTCCTCTGCTCGGTTTTATTTTTGCTCAATTCTTCATGGAGGACGACCAAGACGATATAATACACACAGAAGAGTTCTTACAAGTAAATAGCAATGAATCGGATTCACAGCCCCACCAGTATAACAACAAGTTATTTTGGGAGAAAATACTGTTTTTCGTATCCCTTTTTGCGGTGGTGTTGTCTGCAACAGTATTAGTCGTAACTATCCCGCTGTACTTGGAAGCTGTAAACGTCAAGGGTGATGCGTATTCTACTCTAATTTTTACTTGTACCGTGTCAACTGTGTTGCTTGGGGCCGTATGCATTGGTGGTCAACTTCTTTGGCCCTGGCCAAGGAGGTCTTTTGGGCCACCTTTGCCCTTAATTCGCCTTGTTAGAGCGGGAATTCTCAATGCCATTAGTGGTGTCATCATCATTTATTCCCTTGATAGAAAAAGAGTATTATGCCACTTACAAGATCCAATAATGGGCGTAATTTTGGTATTTTCCCTTGTATTCTACTTCTTCTTCTGTGGAAAGAGTAAGTAACCTTGTGCTTAACCATTTAAAATTTTTTGTACACGTCTGATTACCGTAGCTTAAAATTTAATGGGCCTTCTTCCAAATCCTCTTCAGTGATGGGGCTTCAGAAGATTTTTTGCGCAACGACAATCATAGTCGGCCTTTTCATCAGCGTCGATTATCAACTTTGTGACGAATTCCGATGCCACGGGAATAGCAGAGAGTCTCAGAGTGAAGATTCTGTCCGCCTGTCTTGGCGCGGCCATGCAGTTTGGACCTTAGTTTACATTGGAGCTCTGGCTATTTGGACTTTAAATTTCACTCTTCTTGAAGGAGAAGTTTATAGATCAAGCGTAAGTATATATCTTAATGGGTGGATTTATTACTGCAGTTTTTTGCCATTTTTCCTAGGTATTTTTAATTTTTAAACAAATTTCACCGGGCATGTGCCATGTCTTGAAAGCGTAGTAAAACGCATAATGTTGGAAGCATGATTATTGAATATCGTACGAAATGTAATAGTGGTGTATGACAAAATTAGATAATTTTATTATTATTAAGGTCATGTTAGTTGCCTTTTTTTAAATTCATCTATTGGGTCTGAAGAAGAGCTTATGCTTTCAGTTGGGAGGCATTGCGTTAAGTTTATTATGATGCTACATGTGATTTCGTTACCTTTTCGTTTTTTTTCAGTGCATTCACTCATCGTATGCCCCGTCATCCTTGTCTTCCACCTCCCTTCTTAGCACCATATCCCGGCTTGTTGCTACAAAAGATAGGCTGAGACGAACTAACAGTGATGCTTGCCGCTCCCCTCTCCTTGCTTCATCTTCCGATGTTAGCAGCACAGTTATGGAGGGAATGTCAACCACTGCTGCTGAATCTCAACAGATCAGTGAAATCCAAATACAAGACACTGGGGAAAACTCAAATTGCCATGGCTGCAGGTTACCATCTCCACCAGCCCTTGCTTTCTGGGTACACGTTGTCACAATGATTGCAGTTTTAGGACTTTGCTGGACTGATATGATACCTTACATTGGAAAAGTAAGTGGCTAACTGGGGAAACAATATTCTTTAAACAGAACTGAATTTTTCTTGGCAACTTAATGTTCAATTACATAATACAAATTTTTATTTCCTGATTTTTTTATAATATTAACATCTTTCCACTGGAAATTAACCAGTGGAGTAAATTTTATTTTCTTAGGTCTAAGGAAATAATGGTAGTACATTTTGGTTTCTCTGATTCTAACAGCTGGTTTTTAATGGCACCACTTCTTTTCTCTTTGATTTTTCTAGGGTGCATCGGCTTCAGAGTCATGGGAATTGATAACTTCGGGATTATCTTGCCACTTTGGAGGAGGTGGTGAGTCTTGTAAAATGGTTGCACAGCGTGGGTGGGCTTTTGCCATTGCCTATACAGTATTTTTCCTGACATCAACCATTCTGCTAGTTTTGTCGGAATCTTCCGTGCTCACCATGGCTACACCGACTGCAGCGTTACCCCTTGCATCATTATTCTGGTCAGTGTTGCATGATGGAGGGCTTGCAGGCCAGGAACCTGGCCTCCATTGGGCCCCAACTGTCACAGGAGAGCTCATTTGTGCTCTCCTTGGCCTTCCGGTAGTCTTGGTGGGCCTTGGTTTGTTCTGCAAAAGTCACTGGGCTGAGAGAGCCCAAGCCGAAAGCTGCAGACAGATACAGTCAGGTGGCTCACGCAGGATCGCTATCCTGGAGGAAAAGCAGGGAGAATAGTATGATGCCTGAGCTGATTAATATAGGCGTGTAAGAGATTTTGTAAAATTTAGGTGGTCAATTCCTGTATTTTGGTGATGTTTTCATTTGTGCATTTATAAAGTGAGTATATATTTTTCAACCCTTTTTACGGAATTTAAAGGAATTCTTACAAGTTGTAAAATGCCATAGCAACATAGCTGTAGAAAAGAAAGCAGAACGACTAATTGTCTTTGGCATTACAAACTATGCTCATCCGTCAAAATTGCTAGTGTCTGTTTAGTAGATTGGATCTGAATGCTTTACATTGTCATACCAAGTGTTTTGTTTTACCAGTGTGTTGTTATGGCATGTTACTCGGATATGTCATACAAACTACCTATCCATGAAGTGGCTTGCTACTGCAAGAGCTGACAAACCCTGATTGAATAAGATAACCTATAAGACTAAGCAGGACAATTTGAAATGTTATGAAAAATTTACTTCTAGAAAAGGTGAAGCAGTTTGCGTTTTTTTCTTGTTCTCTTCTTTGAGTTCTCGTCTTGATGAACAGTGGTCCCTTTTCAGCTCATGTAGACTTTTGTAATGAAACTACCCAGCTATCTTTGCCCTTATATTGTAATTCTTTATTATCTACCATTTTCTGTAAAAGCATTATGTGTTAATGGTTTTGGCATTAAGATTCTCATCTCTACCATTTGAATTAAATGATAAGTCATTGAAGAAAAATAATTTCAAATTAATGATTTTGCTTTATTTTAGAAATTTCTTTCATGATGAAAGGTAAAGCAGCGATTTTCACAAAAAATACATTTGTTTATCAGATGAGCAGGTGCTGCCTATGTGCAGCTTTAATGAAAAAAATTGTGCCACTGTTATGTTCACTGCATGTATTATAAGTGTTAAAATTTTTTGCCCCGAAATATTTAATATAAACTTAATTGCTTAAACAGCATTCCTAATAAGACATTGAGGGAATTATAATAGAATGCCTTAATTTTTTGTGTATTTATGGTGTGGTTAGCAAATAGTGATTGAGCACATTATTTATATAATTTATCCCCTCTAAGTGCAATATTTTTTTTCATTTTTGGGGTTACATTCCCTCTTAAATAATGGTTTATAGATGTTTATTTTGATATTTATTGCAAATGTTTGTATATTTTATAATGTTTATAAATGAGGAAGTTGTCGAGAGGTAAGGTTTCAGATTTTTAGGGAACAAGAACCTTCATGAAATTCTTTGAGTAACAGTTCATTTATTTTTTGAAACCATGACCAGAAAATGATTTTAAGTGACAGTTCATAGGATTCATAGAAATTAGTTTTTCACTCTCTTTAGAGCTGAGAAATGATAATATGGTTGTGCTCTTCATTTAGCCAAAAAATTTCCAAAGAAAGTACTGATACATACACTAAGAGGATAAATTTTTCTTATATATTCTTGGAGGGTACCATGAAGAGAGACAGTTATGTGGGAGAATGTGTACTTTAGCGGATGTGCTAATAATTGGTTTTCTCTGCTATCAGTGGGAGGTACTACACAATACGTTAACTTGAACGTTTTATTTAACTCCTCACTATTGCTGGCTCACAACAATAAAGTTACTGATTACTCACTTGTGTTTGTTCGACTGATAAATTTCATTAAAGGTTTTAATCAACTGAATATTGTAAAGATACAAAATATGTAGGTATTTGCTTTGTTTTATTTCCACAAATAAAACAAAGGAAAAAAACCTAAATATTTTGTGTCATTATGGAATTCCACCAAGTGACAGCCTCCTCAGTGAATTTTATTGTAAAGATAGTGTGGCAGTAGGCTCAGTAATGATATTAACATCATTCATTTCATTGGCAATAAATTATTACCTTTCTTTCACATTTGGAATCATTTTTCCCCACAAGGGAAGCCTTCCTCCATATTCTTTAACTTCAACTTCAATCTTTGCTGTGCACTTGGTAAATGTTGAAATTTTAGTAGTCTCAATGATTTTAGTGGAGTTTAAAGTAAAAAGATTAGGAATGACTGAATCATGATGTGGATTTGGACTTCATATGATTTTATTCTATTACTGTCCTATACTAGTCTTAACAAGAAAATATTTTGGTTGTTAGAATGAACTCTGAATATGGTTTTGAAGGCGATTCATTTAGCCAACATGGAATATTTTTCCTAATAATTTCATGATTTTTATTTTAGTTAAATCAACAAAAAAGGCTATTTATATGAAGGTCTATGGACTAAAGATATGTTGTACATACTATAAGCTCATGTTATGTCATTAAATGTGTTGACTGAAAGTTTATAAGCAAAACACAGGTATTATTAACATGATTGTGGATAGTATAAGTTGCATGTTGTGACCAATATAATTACTATGGTAAATGTTTATGTATTGAATACCTGCATATTTGATAACTGAGTATAAATACATAATTTTGATAGTCCAGGGTCTTCCGAAATTATTTTTTATGTACTTGGGATGTGCATGTTACCACTGATTTTAAATTAGAGCTGGTACAATCAAGCTTTGTTTTTATAAAAAGTGTGTACATACTCTTTTATTATAAGGATTTGAACAATCAAAAGGAACCAGTTCTTAATACATACAGTGTTAAATGGTTCCTAATTAAAGAAAATATCTGTTGCTTTAACATCAACACCTTTGAGGGACTACCTGATAAAATTGTGCCAAAAATGTATAAGTTGTATTGTAAGTTAAGGCTCCCTATGCCTTAAAATGTACTGTAATTAAATGGTTTAAGAAAATGGCTAGATAATATGTGTAAATAGTTCAATGGTTAGAGTGGTAGCTTTGTGATGTGGTTATGAAGCTGTGTGTGTGCAAAAAATATACTTAATTTTCAGGTGTTTGATGTACTCCATTACTGCTAACTATTATATCTTGGATCAAAATTTTTAATGTTAATGACCATTTGAACATTCCAATTACACCTCTTAACTAATTCCTATGTTGACACTGGGAGTATGCATTGTTTTTACGTAAAACATGATCAAAATGAATATGACTTGGAAGAAATTTTGCATCCAAAAGTCTTCCATTGTTGAAAGCTTCATTCCCACAGACCAATATTTTTAGCCAAGTCATTGTTGTAGTTAAGAGATTAGTTTGGTAATACATCAAGCATGAATAAGCGTTTGTCGATGTACAAAGTGAAACTAGGTAGTTTATGAACTAGAAAATGTATGTCAGTAAGGAAAGAGGGATTTTGTGTTAAAATTTCACATATCTGAGTGATCATCAGGTGATAGAAAATTGTTTAAAATGTAATAGGTATTCATCGGCCTTGTATAATTTATTTTTACAAGCATTCCTGCTGAGTCCACTTTGCCCGTCCAGTTTGTTTGCTTGTATCTCACTATATTTGATACATCAAGCTATAACTTGTTACTTAACCTTTCAAATTTCTAATTTGATAATTAAAATCTGACTCTTTAACTGCTTCACCCTAAAGTTTCGAGTAGTTACTTTTTGACTATTACAGCAACTTAAAACAAATTATCTGTATCTCAGTTTACTATCTTTTAGAGTATTTACTTATTCCTTTCATCTCTATTTAATGGCTTATTTCCATTTGTCAATTAAGAATAAAATATGAATTTGATCCAAGAATTCTCTATTTGTAAAATGCATTGCTTCACATTCTATCGTTACACTGTTGTAGTTTTGAATTACATCCTACCTTTTATGAAAAGGTATTTTTTTTGTCCAGTTGTGTGATAACAACCTAAGTTGATGTCATCATTTGGAGTATCATTTTTTCAACTCTTCAGCTGTTAGGCTAGTGTATGATATGGTCTGTACTTTAGATGTTCACATATACTTTTTGTTGACTGTCAAAATGTCCCTCCCCCCCTTCTTCTTTCAATTTAGTTCTTCATATTTCAACCTTTCCAAAAATATACACCTCTCAGATCCATAGGAGACTCAAATATTTCTGCTGAAGTATTGTTTGTTGGTTTATTATTTTAGCTTCATTCGCACATCACCTCAAATCTTTATGCACCTCACAACTGAAACCTGGCACTCGTCCCCTTCTTTCCATTGCTTCCCAATTTTCATTTATCAAATCCAGAGGAATGAGGGGACTGGATAGTAAGAGAAGAAATGTAAATATTGCTTTTGTAAATCCTTATTAATTTTAGTTGTTAGGGAAAGTTGATTTCTAACCAAGGGCTTAAGCTATTAAGGATTGATAGATTATTTAATAGGGGTAGGTTTAGTAAAGTGGAGAAAGGGTTGACAAATTCTCACTGCTGGCAATGGCTTGACGAGATTTTAGTCACATGGTCCAACTTTTAATGTCCTATCTGATGGACAATATACAGCAAGTGCTCTTGACATGCCAACGAGGTAGGAATGGAACACTACTAAGAATCAAGTACACACCATGTTTTTCATGACAATGTCATTGTGGTGGGAAGCCAGTACATGAAGCAGCATGACTCATTCCTTTTAAAGAGAACCTTTTTCATTCATCCAGTAGTGTCGCTGTTACTAGCTGACCAGAGTGAGTATGCTGCTGTAATTGAGACAATGGCAAACTTAAAGGCAACTGTCTACTGGCTGAATTCCCCTTCCTTTTCTCTATGCCTCCCCCATTCATGCAATTCCCTTCAAATCCTATTGCGGTAGCTTGCAGGGTATCACAAAGAATGTAAATAGAAAACATGTGACTGACAGGTTGCCATGTGAGCAAAGCCTTTAAACAACAGTCTTAATTGTAATGCTGTGAACCTATTATGTTATAAACCAAAGTGTAATAACAAGGTATTTTCTAGATGGTTTAACACTTTCAGGACCACTGATATTCAATGTTAACACATGTCTACCTGTTGATGCAACATTTTCCAACACCTTCTTCAAAGCCAGAGTAAAATGGAAAGGCTGACATGCTATTTCATTTCAAGCTTGTCCTGGTGGCTTTCTCTTTTTTCACTCTACTCTATCATACATTGTTTTCTTCCTCTATGAAATATTCTGAAGGCAAGAAAGAGGTTTGACAAGGTGGTCCTAAATGTGTTAATTCAAGTATTACTTTCCATTCCAGATAATAATTGATTTTGAACAATAACCATAATAAAACAATGTTCATAAATTGTGAAATTTTGGACTTGTAAAAGCTTTGTATGGTGGCTTTATTGCTTAAAAAACCTATTGTGCCTAATTAGGTCAGTATTTTTATCAAGTATTTTTACAGCCGTGATTGATGTTTTTTGCATTGTTACATCACTTGTTTTTAACTCCGCTTTCTTTATTCTTTCATAGAACTAGTCCATGCTTATAAAGTGCCATCTCATCAATAAAGTAACTCATGTTGTTCATAAGTAAGAATATATCAAAAAACCATATCCGGAAGGCACCAAGTCATATCGTGTTTTTTTAATGAAAAGTAGATTGTGTAGGGAATCACAGGCTTCCCTCAGTTTTCAAATTGACTTGGGTGAGGGAATGACAAAATTTCATGATTTGGGGGATGACAGATCTTTTGATTGATGTATTAGGACTTTATTTCCAATATGTATTTGCATGGTTGGGATTGTATAAACTAAAGTATCACTGCACTGTGTTTGCATTTGATGTGTGCCAAATTAGAATTGTGGAAAAATGTGTAAAATCAATCAAAATAAAACAAATGTGTTAGATTAACATTCTTAATGTAAATGAGGTGTTTGTAATCTGAATTTATGTTTTGTATGTACCTTGTGAGCACACTTATTGATGTTTTAAACAGAGTTTCTCTGTGTAATTGAATAGGGTGGCTGTTAAAAGTATTGTCTTGGGATCCATTTTAACAAATATGCTTGCTCAACTGTTTTCCGCAGCATTTGTCGGAACTGAATCATTATTTTTGTGCACATAGCTCTATTGGATTTTCTAAGGCACATTTTAAAATGGTTTTTAAGGTTTTTAAGCTGATGTTATTCTTGTTCGTATTTGCCAATTAGCTACATGGCTGTGTGATTGTTGAAAAAGATGATAAGATATTCTAGTCATTTCCTTTTGTAAAGACCATTCATTGTCATCTGGAAGAATAAAGTTATTGGATCAAAAGTTCTTGTTTAATATTTTGTTAACATTAGATACAAAATTATGAATTTCCTGACTCATACTGGACCATATTGATTTGCATACATGTAAGGGAAGAAACTTGAAGCTGCTCATGCATATCTGTATATGATTACAGCTATGCTTCCATAAAAAGAAACTAGTCCTTTCTAAATCAATTCTGAAAAGTATTTTATAGAATAGTTATGAATAGAAAGAAATTCAATGTTATAGAAATGGAACTCGACAGGTATTTGATGCTAAATATTACCTTCCTATACTACCCCCTAAAAGAGTTAATTTCATCTGGAAAAAAAAGGCATTTTATTTTATTGACAATATCAAGTACCTATTGCATTGATGTGCATGAGACAAAAAGTTGCCTTAGGGATTTAGATTACCAGGAGATAAATTGGTTTTGGTGGGTAAGAATATTTTTAAGTTATGAGAATTATAATACATCTTTACTGAGTTACTACTCAATGAAGGATACGCTCTCTGATATAATTCCTTTTTGATAAAATAAGCTTTTACAGTTACAGACAAATCAATCTGCTATCTTGCTGATGTTATTTGATTTTTGATGTTTCAAGTTGGCTTATATTTATATTATTATAAAATACTTAATATTTACAGGGGAATGTAAGTGTAATTTGACAGGCCACGTGTTTTTTATTATTGTTGAGATAAATTCAAAAGGCATTCATTCATGTAAAATAAATAAATCATTCTGAAACAGTAAATTTTGGCCTAATGTACACCGCCTATTACAAAGGCAAACAATGGCACAAAACATTGTTCGCAGTATGATTTTCGAAGGGTGGGCGTGAAAAGTAAACAATATTGCATTTCGATTAATGCAGAACCTCGGTACGTGGTGTTATATTTCCTATGATTGACATTTTGACCCACAGGCAACATATATTTTCAGCTGATAACATTTGGAGAATCGGGTTATTTGAAATCTCGACTTTCTTCAACTTATTCTTCTGCCACTCACTCAAAAGCTGAATTAATTAGCATAAATATAAGTAAAAACGTGTACTTCTTTTGTATACATTTTTTGTTTTACAACACAAATTCTTACTAATATATAATAATTGCAATGCAAAAAGGGCGTGGTACGTAAGGGGTGGTCTCAGTAGTCGCATTTCAAGGAATAGGACCCCCAACCTTTATTTGTGTTTTTCACACGCTGTTATGCTCAAGTGTTGAAAAGTGTGATTGACAACATTTTCATTGTGATGACAGCTGACTTTAAAAAATTGACCAAAAAACAAAATTTCAAGAAAATGAAAAAAACACTAGTAATTGAAGTAAACATTTACACTAATGATTGAACTAATAGCACTACATATTTAATTAATCATTACTACTGCGTCCTATTATCATTTAGCGGAAATTATAGAAACCACGTATCTGAAGATAGTAATAAAATGACCGTGACATCAATAATGTATGCACTGAGATAGGATATAAAATTATAAAGAATAATCGATCAAGTATATAATTCTCTCATCATCAACATTAATCTTTATAAGCCGTGGTTTCATCAACAAACCATTTCAACACTTGAAGAAATAGCATTGCAACAACTTAAAGCCTTTCACTACCCTGCACGCACAGGCTGACAGGTTATGAGTGTTATATGGAATTTTTCATATTGACTGTAACTAGAAATTTCTCATACGTCGCAAAAACAACGAAGTGACGATCAAGTTTTGTTCGTCGGGTTGTTTCTATCGTTTCTATAACATTTTCGTGCTTCGTATGAAGATTTTCTCCTTATAAATAGAGGCCATGACTTCCAGAAGGTAGGTCTAATATTTATTGATTTCATACACTATTTATTTATTTTTTTACGTCTTGCTCCTTTAATATAAATGAGGGTTTTTGAATCTATTACAAATGTGACACTCCACGTACTATGCACTTTCACCTGGGTGCGACACACCTTTGTATATTATGTAGTTTTTGTTGATATTTGCTTAAGCATAGAGCACATTTATTTCTCATAATCTCTTTGTCACATCCCATAAAACTTAGTTAATTTATGCATGTAGCCAAAACTTTTTAACGAGAAATGTCATTTTTGTGGAGAAGGTAATACTAGTGACAAGTAAAAGTGTTTCATGTCGGTATGCTACCTTGCCGAGTTGCCAAAGCTAGCAAATGTTTTTTGGATACCTTAATCGACAGTATATGGTGCTCTTCTGACAGTTGCTGCATTACATTCTAACTGGGCACTTCTTACTGGTACTCAATTTATTCATTTGATTGTTTCAGTTATCAGTAGAGTGTTTAGAATGCTAGTAGGTGTATGTCTGTGTTAAGTTTGTTCTTATCCTCAGTATAACTGGGGAGTTTTTTATATTCAGCTGGGAGATATCTATTCAAACATCTCAAGAGTTGACTTTTTTGCTTCCCTTGTGAAGAGCCTCTCCTGTTTACTTGAACCTTACTGGAAAAATTTAATCATTGGTATATGAATCTTACATGTTTTAAAGTTTACCTTCCCACCATGACTCGTGTAATATTTTGTTGGTGTCTATGGGCTTCATAATTAATTTTCTCATCAAGCAGTATGATTTCAGAAGTATTATTTCTTGACTGTCTCTGTTTAATTTAAAAAAAAATATCCATAGAAAATTATACACTGTAAAAATTATCTCGCTAGTAGTTCTTATTTGTACTGTGCATGATTCATTACTCATATGTATTTCAATAATTTATTTTGTCCAAAACAATATTTGTGACTGGTACATCAAACAATTGGATTGCAAGAATTGTTATGGATAGATTAAAGAACTCTAGCTCCAATGTTTTCATTTTCTTAGGCGTGGTTTAGTAAAATTAATAGTTGTACATGAAGTAACTGCATGCTACTAAAATGCTTGTAAAATTCAATAAATAAGAGTTATAAATTCAATGTGAATTTATTGAACGATTCGTTGGAATTATTTTGGGTGTCTTAAATATTAGTAGAAACATAGTATACAAAATATAATTATTCTGGTCGGTACACAAGTTACGTGATTATGTTATACTCCCCCCGGGTTTTATGAATTCAAATCGTAAATATGAGGTGGCGCAGTATTATTAATAAAAATCATCAGTCATAGGTGGATTTTGGAGGGAATTTCTTAGTACTACTATATGTCGTTTTCTTCCTTCAACTTGTCATTTTTTTTACAGGATATTTACGTTCAATGCATAATTATACTTCACGTTAAATCCTAGATATTTCCTGCCTTGCTCCACGCCATCGAGCATGTATATTCTTCTCTTCCCTCTGCATCGCTTTCCTAACTTTTCCCGCCTCCACGCATTCCCGCTCTCCTTGTATAACCATCTTCCACATCCGATCACCTCTTGGTACTTTTCCCCATATTGTCTACTTATTATTTATTCCTTCGCCCTACTTATTTTCTTCCATTTTATCTCCGCCTATCTTTTCCACGACTGCGTCTCAAAAGTCCTCTATTCTTCGCTCATTCTTGTACCTCAGTGACTACCTTTCCGCACCATACTAATATAAGTTTCACTAATCTCTTCTCTACGTCCTTATATTGCGTCTGTCACATCAGTTCCCTCGTAAAGGGGGCTCCTTCGTAACGTAACGTAATCCTCCTAACGTCCAGTTCATTCCAGAATACTGCGCTCTCCTAATTTATTGATAATTATTAGGCACAATATTCAGTAAATAGAGTAATAAAGTAGATAGAGAAATAGAGTAAATAAAGTAATACAATAATTAGTTTTGGTCTTTGGCTGACTGACTAGTCAAAGCTTGACCATCTGCAAATCTGACTGAACTATTTGATTGTTTCTCCAACAACATTCAACTTAACCTCTATCCTTTTTAATGTTTCTCTCGCTATCCGCATACACGAAAATTAAAAAAGTAGCTTTTTTTGTGTTATTTCAAGTCTGGTTTAGATATTAGGCTCTTCAGACCGGGAAGAAGGGTACACACAGATGGGGATGGAAGGTTAGAGGAGGAAGTTCAGGCTCAGAAGAACCTCTCTATCAGCAGGTAATGGAACCAACGCCGACCGAACGAAGTTTTCTGGTTAGTTTTCCTCATACATACTACGTATTAATCCTTGCAGATGTGAAGTCAGTCAGGAGTAGCCTAGTGGGTAGATCGCTCGCCGGGAAACCTGAAGGACGCGAGTTCGAGTCCCGCCTGGGGTGGGTATGGGTGTTGTGGTTGTCCGAGATTTTTTTTTTCTATTTTTGAAGAGGTGCTAAATGACCACAGCCGTCGACGCACCCTATAAACAAAAATACTGCTACTATGAAATCTCGGTTTTCGGATTGCTCCCTC
>WURS02000018.1:927345-938244 GCA_011762765.2 Rhinocypha anisoptera
TTACAAAATGATGTACACACATTTCACAACTGTTGATATTTGACATTGAACAAAAAATATTCTAATGCTGGTGACATTCAGGAAGAATAGACACTGACCAACTTAGACACTGATAAATGCTCCTGAAAGAAAGCAGAAGGTAGAACTGCAATAAGTACATGTACTGATTTCACATATTGTAGATGCTGACATCATATTATAAATATTATATATTACCATTATAACATAAAACTAGAGCTAATACTTATAAATCAACGTTTTGATATAGGTACCCTCACACACGGTAATGGCATTATAGCAATTGAATTTTATTATGATTCCAATAATCTCTCACCACCATCCTTACAATAAGGATTACACTCCCAGCAAAATGAAAATAATGACAATTTACTGTTTCATCGTCATTCATTCAAGTGATGGATAACTTAAGCATAGACCATTTCACCGAATATTATCACTTTCTTCACATAATGAATGATGAAAGCTAAATCAATTAATGAACCATGTTTGGCATGGGTAGACTGCTTGAATATATACATAATATTGTATAATGACCTTAAAAATGAGTCACTCCAGATTTGGTAGATTTGTAATACTATCGAATCAAGTCTATAAAAATGTAGTAAACGGTAACATATTATGTTGCATCTTGTAAAGAAATATATGCACTTTCGGGCAAAATAAAGCAACTTTAATCCTAAGAAAAGTGTAATACCTGTACATTCATGGAAAACCATCCCTTACGATTCCGATGCATCTCACCACGGTCGTCCCCAAGATTTTATATTGAAATGTGTGTGCATTGAATGCAACAAACTTTGCCAGGATATTGACTGATTTCAGTGAAGCAACACTGTGTCGTGTTACTTTCCCCACTGTATAAGGTAATTTCACCAATTTGGCAGCATCATGGCAATTTCACTGCCGACGGTCTGTCAACGAAGTGATGAATCAAGAATTAAGGCCAGTTCAACTTGGGCAACTTAAGGACATAACTTAATAGATGAACTTCCCTCCTCCCGATCCTCCATCCTCTAGACTAATGAAATTTAGGTTCAGTGTATAATATTTTTGCACGTTTTTATGCCTTTACTACAGAGTAAATGCTTCAAAATTGTATTGCTTGTGAATATTCAAATGTGGTTCCAAAGGGACATAACTGGCAAAAATATGAAGTCAAACATGGCCTCTACCTGCAATTTTCCTTTTGTTGCTAATTAGCACTATAATAGTATTTTTTAAATATCATGAAATATCATATCCCGTGTTATTTCATTTTGCACTATGGTTTTTCTTTTCATGATGAAAAGAAAAATACCTCAGCCAGGGTATATTACTTTGTCGATCCTTGTATTACAAATTGTAATTAACAATTTTGTCGGTAATGTGTTGTATGGGCATTAAATCGCCCTTCTTCTAACCATGTTTGGCTGGTAGAGCATGCCAAGTTTTCATTTACATTTAAGCTGAAGTGTCTATTGCCTTTCCCTACATTGCTAGTCAGTTCATGTATTTGGAAAATTGCCTTCGAGTTTTCCAGTGGTGTCCAGAGGCATTTGTAACTTCGCAAGACTTAAGCCACCAAGCTACTGAATCAGTAAAAATCATTGTTACATATTATGATGAAGCACTGTCGTTTAATGAAAGTTGAAACTTTCCTTTTAAAAATTATAGAGCACTGAAAGATGATGGAGTTGCGCTTGATAAAAGCTACTAATGCATAGTTAGTTTCTGATACATCATCTTTATTTTGCTAAGATTGAGGACAAACCTAATACCTATTAGATAAGATAAAAAACTTATCAATAATTCAGAGTTTTGCTTGAGTTACTATTACAAATTACTCTGGCTTAAATGGAAAATGTTACATTTAAGTTCTTCATCAAGTGTACTGGAACTTATGGACTTATGCAAGATCAGTAAGGGCATATTCTTAATTCCCTTTCCATTGGTTTTTCCAGGTGGTTTCATGGCCATCTGTCGGGCAAGGAGGCTGAGAAGTTGATCCTGGAGAAGGGAAAAAATGGAAGTTTCCTTGTTCGAGAATCTCAGAGCAAGCCTGGGGATTATGTTCTTTCAGTTCGAACAGATGATAAAGTGACTCACGTCATGATCAGGTTTCAGGTAAGAGATAATTCATATTTGGCCAAGTTCCTATCTTTATGTTACATTGTTTACAGAGGCAGAGAATGTGTATGTAGAAACAAATTTTTTAAAAATAAATGTCAGCATTCCTATTAAACTCTATTAATTAAAAATTAGCATCTCATCATAAATTACTCGAAGTACCTAATGTCCCTCATTCACTTCTCTAGAAATTATGAACTTTTTCATGGAATTCAAGGAATGGTGCTAATATGATGGATGACTTTGGCCATAAAAAATTTTGGAATTCACAAGGGGGTGAAGTAATTTGACCAGTGGAAAAATGCTGGTTAAATTTGTTTTCTCTAGATCTATTGGTTATGAAAATGTCTCATATCATGATGTCTAATGTTGAATACTTTATAACACAGGATAATAAGTATGATGTTGGTGGAGGGGAAAAGTTTGACAGCCTTAGCGAACTGATTGAGCATTATAAAAGGAACCCAATGGTCGAGACTTCTGGTACAGTTGTTCATCTCAAACAGCCATTTAATGCAACACGCATTAATGCCAGTGGCATTCACAGCCGGGTCAAGGAACTTCAGGTGAGTCTTTGATTAGACTTCAAATTATATAAAGAATATAGTTTTACAATATGAGATCAAAAATTTACCATTAAATTTCACAAACAAGGTGAAAATGATTGAGTCTAATGAGATCCCATTAAGCATTAATAACTCTGTGAATTCATCAGAGTGCTTTTTTTATTGATGATATGGTGATACAAAATGTGTGAAAAGCATGTTCTATCCATGTACATTTTAGCTTGTTACTAGAGTTTTGTGTGTCATTCATATTGTTATTTGTATTTGAATCCAATCTTTTTCAAACCATCAGTAAACCTTTGCTCCATCATTTTTTTTACAATTTCATCCCTAACTGTGAAATTACACCAGCAAGAAGTGGTACAGTCGTCTGAATGCTTATGGATTGTGAAATTAACAATAAAATTTTAATTTGTCAACTTTAAGGATCTAAATAATGTGCTCTTGAATTAAACCTCATGGGAAGAGAATGAGCGGGCCTAGTCCCGTCCTATATGGGGCTCTGTTAATAGCAACTATAAATAATTTTGATTTTACATTTATGGCATTGTGCAAACATTCATTCCGATAAGAAAATTATTGTTTTTCATAAAAGATTCATCAATAAATCATTTTAACAGTTTCAAAGATAATTGGTTTTTAGGATTAGTCTAAGAGACTTTGGGATTGTTGAAACATCCAAAGGTAGAATTGATTTTAGTAATTTTAGGTAGGTAGAAATAGTGATTGGCAGAATTAATATATTCTTCTATTTTGCTATTCCTTTTTAATATTTATTTTTGTTTACTCATGTTACAGTTGAATGTATAATATAATTATTGAATAATGTTTGACTCCTAGTGCTTTATGATATATATTTCATAAAGTTTAAAATATTTCTTTGTACAACAGAAAGAAAATGGTCATTCTACTGGAAAAGCTGGATTCTGGGAGGAGTTTGAATCTCTCCAGCAACAAGAGTGTAAACATTTGTTCTCTCGCAAGGAAGGCCAGAAAGTTGAAAATCGTAACAAGAACAGATACAAAAACATCCTGCCATGTGAGTAATATCATTGCTATTTCTTATAGAGAAAGGGTGTTACAGAGATGAAAATCATATTAGCAAACTTTACTCACTCTGTCATTAAAAAAAAGGCAATCCAAAATTTGATGGCCTATGTTTAGTTCTAGAGTTTTCACATCACTTTCACAGTGAACATGTAAAGCAATGTCATTTTTTTTAATTTATCTTTATATACAGACGGATTTTCCCTATTTCAAATATTTTTGGGATGCCATCTTTTTTTAGTGCAGACTTCAATCTGCTCATGATCATATGTTTCTATTTCATCTTATTCCACCATGATCAACTATATAGCAAATTCATTGTGAGTTAATTAATTAATATGTACTGCTAATTCATTTGTTCACAGCTCTGGGTTTGTAGAGATTTTCTTTGGTGATGAATATGATCAGGTGCAATTTAAATTTCTGAATCAAATGCTGAAACTCATTACTCTAAGATAAGAGGCATATTAGCTTCATATTTCTTCAGTATACCATTATCTTTATCCATGTTGGACCAGTATTCTCAATAGCATTTTCTTCTTTTAACCCCTAGTTGATCACACCAGAGTAAAATTAATAGAAGTTGACCCTTCCATTCCTGGATCAGAGTATATAAATGCAAACTATATTAAGGTAAGGATATTTTTTAGTGTACTAATTTAAGTGAAAGTGATTCCTCTTTGATTTTCCTAATTCATGTTAATTTAGTATGAGCATGTAAAAGTGACTAGTGAACTCACTGAAGCTGTTAATATTCATAATGCTCCATTCTTGCAGTTCAACATCGTACAACATTTTGATTACGTATAAGATCAAAAGGTATTTGGAAGATAAAGTTATTAAGTTCTCAAAACAAAGTAATGTATATATTTAGTCATCTATTATAAATATGGAGGAAATGAGCAATACTCATTGCAATAGAAAAGAATAGTATACAGTCTCAATAATATAAATTTTACATTTCTATGGATTTCATCTTAAAAACAGTATACTATAAAATATTAGAACAAATCAATAATAATAATCCTCAGTTTTATCTATATGATATAATTGATAAAAATTGAGGATTAAATATTACATCTTATAGGTTAGAACTGTATGGAATCATACAATAAAGATTAAATTCTCATGCAGACCTACACATTCATACCTATACAAGTTGCATTAAGTGATTTGGAAATA
This sequence comes from Rhinocypha anisoptera, assembly GCA_011762765.2. NCBI lineage: Eukaryota > Metazoa > Arthropoda > Insecta > Odonata > Chlorocyphidae > Rhinocypha > Rhinocypha anisoptera. The sequence goes on from WURS02000018.1 coordinate 932,268, forward strand.
GATGATGGCAAGGGAATGGGTCTTTGGCCCTTAAGCTGTTCTTGAACACCTGTTTATTTTCTTTTTTTAGTGAAATAACTTAAGTAATTTTCCACGCCCAGTTGTCAAAGATTCATTTGTAAGGCTATCAAGTGGTTGAACAGAAACATTCTTGCATTGTTTAATGGACAAGATGCCTGTTGAATTCGTTTATAATTGAAAACCCTTTAACTTCTTGCTTTGGAAACCTTAAAAAGTGCTCCATACAGCTTTGTGGCAAATCTCTCAAGGTTCTGAAGGGACTTCAATTAAATTGATTCACTTGAGGTACTTCCAAGTGAATCTTCCAGCTAGAAAGTTTTAAGCCTTTGTGTAATAAAAGAATTACTCAAAATATTAATATTTAAATCACCAGTAATGATAACATTTTTTGTGTTTCCAACATATTTAGGGAATTTGATGATGTTTTTCAGGGAATAAATGATAATTAAGTTACAGGATAATTATTTATCCTCAGCATTAATTTGGTAATCGCTTAGTGTTAAGTTTATGTTACATTATTTAATAGTGACTATTAATGTGTCCACAGCCCGAGGAAGAACCATTTTCTGAAGGTCAAATGAAACATTACATAGCCACTCAAGGTTGCTTGCCAAGTACCACATCTGACTTCTGGCACATGGTTTGGCAAGAGAATACAAGGGTTATTGTCATGACAACTAAAGAGATTGAGAGAGGAAAGGTATGTTTCATGAATTTTCATATCCTTTTAGATTCAGTAATAATTTTAATTACTTAATTATTCAGACAATTCATTAATCTGTAGTTCAGAGTTGAATTGAAAGATGTAACTATTTTTAATATACCAGTGGAGTAGGGAAAAAGACATCCACTATAAAATTGAGTTTAATTTCAAAATACTTTATTTGCATTAATAAGAGATGAGAAATGTTAGTAATACGTACATTATATCATTGAAACTATAGACATACTCCACATAAAATTGTAAAATTTGTAAATATTTTCAAAGAAATTAAATTTAGCTGTTGTGATTCACTCTCTGTACATTCTTCAACATAGAAATAACATTTCGTTTTTAAATAATCAATTAAACAACTGTATTTTCCAAAAAAACATTGATCATTAAAGAAAGGTGACTGCTAAAATTTCTCAACTCCTTAGATATATTTCTTATTGCCCGAAGTGCAATGATCACGTTTGGAAAAATTATTCATGCACATGAAAAACTCTTCCGAAGCTTCCAAAATATTATCTCAAGCAGAATTAAGAACACCTTTTTCTTTCCATTAAATTTTAAAATTCTTTGTACTCCTTGTTTCACAGAACAAGTGTGCTAGGTACTGGCCTGAGGAAGGTCAGATGAAAGAATATGGAAGAGTGAGAGTGCGGAATCTGTCCGAGTCATCCACAGCAGATTACACATTGAGGGAGTTCCTTGTGTCATATGTAAAGGATGAAAGGGAAGATGCGATAGCACCTCTTAACCTCAGAAGTGGCCGAAAGGGATGTGATAGTGAAATGATGGACAGTGTATTAGGGGAAGAAAGGAAGGTCTTCCATTACCACTTCCAGGTAAAAATAATGTTATTAATTTTTTTCAGGCCTTAAGTTGAAAGAAATTTCCCCCTCCATTTTTTCTTAGTTCATTTGGTGTAAGTAAATGAAATGTCTGTCTTTTTGCCTCTAATCTGTAGACCATGGTTTGTTTCTGTTCCATACCGCTTAAAAAATAATAAAAATATGAATCTGATTCCAGTCTCTACTGCAGATAATAATAGTAATTTATTCTCACCAAATTGGTAAAATACACTGCATGGTTTCGTCAATGGGAAGAATACAGGAATAGATCAAATAGTGTGATTAAAAATGGAAATTCAACAATCATTAAGATTGAGAGATAAATGTAAAGGGTTTTCTACCTCAGTTTAAGTCAAAATATCTATTGTATTACATTCATAATTTTCCATACATCATCATAAAAATATATAAACATTATTGCTATTGATCAACTATTTCTGATTTTAGATATCTGCTTGATGATTTTTATGATATTGTGGTAATTATTGTATCGCCATGCATTACTGTTATTGACTATATCAATCAGTTAAATTAATTTCTTTAATTACATTATTTAAAAGCTTAAAATTAATTTAATGTCATTAACTTCACTCTTAAACCATAGGCATGGCCTGATCATGGAGTTCCATCAGACCCAGGCTGTGTTCTCAACTTTTTGCATGACGTAAATGCTCGTCAGGAGTCAATGTGTTGTGCTGGCCCAGTTGTGGTCCACTGTAGTGCTGGAATTGGCCGCACTGGAACATTTATTGTGATTGATATGATCCTTGACCAGATAGAACGACAAGGTAAGTATATTTATATATATATATATATCAATCATGTTTATGCAAAAAGATTTGAATTCCTTCCTCTTTAGTTATTTTTGCATTATAGGAATATTCTCAGCCCAAAGTATATAACAAAGGTATTAATTTTTATTTGAACAGTAGATGGATAAAATAATGGTTCTCAAAGTTTCTCCTTGCTTGCAAATAGACATGGGAGTATTCTAGATGCAACTATGGACTCTATTTATGCTAAATGAGTATGTCATTATCTTTGCCGGAGAAGATTGAATCGCACAAAATAAAATAATGGGAAGAATTAAGAAAACTAGACCTGCTGCAGATGAGATGAAAGCCAATAATATAATTTTTATGATTCGTAATGAAATTTGAACAAGTTTGTGTTTATTTTTACATGAAATTTTTATCAGACATTGATAAATTACTATCATGACGAACCTTGCTGATTCAAAATATGGACAGAAAAAAGAGCTTGGAGTCAAAATAAGCATTTTAGTTTTATAATTTGATAACCTTGCAAACACTGTTCTCTCACGCATAGCCTCAAACATAGGGCATCTTGATTTTACCTAAGAAAGTAAGGCACATGTTTTTCTAATCTAATAACTAAAACAATATAAAGTTCATTTACCTATTATAATTAATTTTCTGACATATGTATTTAAATAATAATACTAGTCATTGACATAAGTCACCTTTTAATAGTTTTTAATACAATTTTAGTTAGGTGAGGTTATGTTGAATATGAAATTTATTCACAATTCTGCAATCCTTGTATCTTTTTACTCAGGTCTTGACTGTGAGATAGATATACAGCGCACAATCCAAATGGTGAGATCTCAAAGGTCAGGAATGGTCCAAACTGAGGCACAGTACAAATTTGTGTACCTAGCCGTTCAGCATTATATTGCTGCTGAGTCTCAAAGGAGACAAGAAGAACAGGTGAGTTCTTTTACTTGCTTGGACAATGCCATCCTTTTATATAATTCATACCATCATTTTATTTTTGGCTGCTGTAAATACATACAGCTTTTATTTCCAAGCAGTGTTGTACATACATAGCTTGTTAAGTTTCAATAACAGTTAAACTTTTCAGCTGTGCTTACATGCTGGAAAAATGCTGTTAATGAAAAATTCATGTATGCATAAGTTTCATTTTACATTCCTAAGTACCTTACATAGATGTATATACATATAGTGATTATTTTACCTGTTTGTTTTGCTACTCCAGTTGCTCTGCTACATTGATTATTCATTCAAGAGTAAGGCACCTAAGGCTACAAATATTTTGGAAACTTGTTCTCCTTGAGGTCATACCTCCAATATATTTTTTGAATGCTTCTTTACACAATGGGTTTGTTTATTCTTCTGCATACTGCACAATTGTTGGTTTCATATTTACAAAAGAATACCTTTTCCTGCTTTAGAAAACCTCCTCTGCACCCTGACGGTTCACTGAAATTTTCCTTTCCCTTCACTGTTCTCTTATTCTTTGGAATGGGATTCCTTTTATGAAGAAACTGCTGCACAGTTGTCTTGTTTGCATTTCCACTGCTATGTTGAGACTTAGATTCATCCTGCATACATGCTTGAAAACTTTCTATTTTTTTCACCCTCTTTTTTACCGGCACGTATTGTTTTTGTTCTCCATAAGTACTTGAAGTCCTTATTTGGTTTGTACAATCATCAAACAGTCTATATATTTAACTAGATTTGCACATTATGAATTCTGTGATACATTATTTAAAAATAGGTTCAGATGTTCACCTAAAATATCTCTGCTGAGGTCTTTTGCTTTGTAAAGCTCTTTTCGTACATAATGTCCTTGCCAGCTCTTAATATTATTTGCTATCAGGCATTTGGTTATGTGTCATTGAACAAAAATACACTCTTTTTTCCAAAAAAATCAGACCTTTTACTCGTGCAAATTGTAAATGTTCATCTCAGCACTATGGCATAAAAACAGTTTAATGTGACATGAAGTCATCAAGGGTGGAATCTCATTGGCCGTATTGAAGATTTATTTGTCATACCACTTCACTGAAATTTCTCTCTTTCTGGAATCCATAAATGGAAGTTTCTTTTAAAGGCTGATGAAGTCTAAATGGTCCAAAAACGAGCATTTCCACTCTCGTAGTAGCTCGTTCACGTCGAAATGTATTTGACAAAAACATTGATCCTCTTGTCCATATTTCTTGTTTTTACCTTTACACTACAAGTCTCTCCGAAAAACAAACTATAGCTAGAATTCCTCCTACTGCAGAAGATCTTGCAGCTCGGGAGGGAGTACACCAACATCCGTTACTCGAGTGAAGGAGGCAGTAGTGGACTCGGGGTGGGAACGGGGGGAGGAGTCGGGGGCAGTGGGAGTATAGCAGTGGGAACTGGAAGCACTGGAGGCCTGACATTAACTTTGTCCCGGTCTACCACATCTTTGCCAACAACACCCAGCTCTGCTTCGACCTCAACCAGGGACAAGAGAGGACCCAGTAGAGCTGCTTCTGATGCCCATCTTCCGAGGTAAGACAGGAAATGTTTATTAATTGTTTTTTAAGTTCATGTTTCTGGCTTCTGGCTACCTCTTTTTCTGGAAACGAAAATTACCTGGAATAATATTATGTGGATGACACCTATATTTTTTCTTCCTCCACTAAAAAAGTAATTAATGCCAAAATAATAAATGAGTCACTTCCCACTGCTTTCAAAGCAGTCAAATGGTATAATTTGTGCATAATTATTCAAAAAGAAGATAAGAACTCAGAATAAGTCTCTTACCTAATTGTTCAAAAAGACAATTCAGTATTTATTCTGCAGTTTCATATAGCCATGACCTTGGCATGCCATTCATGAATAACTCACCTACCAATTCAATCAGGAAGTCCAACAGGACCCAGAAGTAATGAATATCAGACTATTTAATAAATCCTCAGACACTTCAAAAGCTGTCCATTCACATGGCACTCCCAAAATAAAGGCAAGATATGATGAACTACATACTTGTATGATGTAGTACGCTAAATTCATTTTTGTAACTCATGAGCTTTTATTCTAATTGTGTAACATCTATTTTTGTCTTTCATAAGCATGTTTGATATGTTTTGTAATGTTATTGGACAGACAAGAAATTCTTATATTCGCACATTTATTTAATGTTACTTCAGATTGGTGCTAACTGTTATTTAGGAATGATATTTATTTGTGGAAACTTCAGTATTAGCGAATGCTCAAAAGTTAAATGATCCAAAAATATACTGCGGAAACCTCATTCTTTCCCTACGGCTGTGTGTGAGAGTAAAGGGTAGGTGGGTTGTTCTTCACTTCAAGAACAGGCAAGGGTATAGCAAGACACAGACCCTTCTAATCTGTGACAAAACTTATAATCTGCATCCTTATTTTTCTTCTGGGTGGGGTCTTTGAGGTTTGATTTGCCAGAATTTGAATTTATGAATTTCATACAGAAATTCATAAATTCAAATATGCACTCTATATATTATTTTCATTAGAGGTCGTGGTAGCCCAGTGGGTAGAGTGCTAGGCTACTGACCGGGGGACCCGGGTTCGAGACCGGGTGACGACCCTCCGGACACCTCCAGCTAAACCCAAGCTGAGTG
>WURS02000018.1:946016-990203 GCA_011762765.2 Rhinocypha anisoptera
TATGGGGTCGCTGCCTTAGTAGCGATGGTGGCACCATCTCGCGTGGAAGATTCACACCACTGGTCAGTGGGGTTTAGGAGAGTAGAAGAAAGAAAGAAGAAACGAAATAAAAATATATGTATTTTAAAAAATTATATAATAAGTAAATATGTATAGTTACTAGAAAAAAAATGTATGTACATGGATGAAAATGGTATAAGGCCAAGATCTTGAAAGGTAGGGAGGGAAAGTCAGGCTGGAGGCTGAGGTGCAATGATGCGAACAGCCCTCTTTTGAAGTTTAAAAATAACTCATGAGAGAGAAGATGACACCCAAAGGTTTTTATTTGCAGAGGGAAGAGTAGCACTTAATAGGAGAGTAGAAGAAAGAAAGAAGCACCGAAAGGAAAAGAAAGAAAAAAATTAAAAAATGTATAAAAAATAAGGGTGGGAGAGGAAGGGGAGAAGGAAGTTTGGGCTCAAATGAACCTCTAAAAATATGTTTCAACTGGTAGAACTATTCATTATGTATAAGAGTAGTCTGCGTCATCTCCAACAAAATTATCTTGGTTATGTCAATTGATTTGACAACTTTTTCCCTCACAAGACAACATTATTTTCAACAGGAATTACATGAAAAGGTACCTAAGGGATGGATGCAAGAGAGGAAGAATGCAAGAACTTACATAAAAGAATTAATGTATTTTGGTGTAATGTGTACACATTTGAACCAGAAATGTACCTATCTACTGTACCTGTCCAGTAGAATGTATCAGGAGCTTTTCCTTTTAAATTTGTAAATTTTTTGGTCAGTGAGCTTTTAAGGAGATCCTATAGTATTGTGGGACCACCATATTGTTTCCTGGATGTTAGTGACAACATTAAAATTTGGGATTAGGCTGGGAAATATTTTGGAAAATGTTTTTAGCCAAAATGTTGTTTAAAGAAGTCCTTTTACCAATACTTGGTTGCTTTACCTAGAGTTCCTGTTGGAACAAGATTTTCATCCTACTTTTGCAACCATTGAATAAATGATATTTATCGTATAAAAAGTTACAGTATATAAGTAAAACTGATTAAGAATTCTTAAACCTTTCAACATGACTGAAAATATTATTTCTCTTACAAAGGTTTATTCAACCCATGGTGAACCCCACAATCTGTATTTATTTACATATAAATTAATAAGTTTTATTGCCACAAAATTGACTTACTATGCTCCCAAAATAAATTATTGTGTACTGCATGCATGACATAATTGACATGGAAACAGAGTTCACATAATTAAAGTTCATTTGTACTATCCACTGGTGTCATAAGAATTTTTTCTATTTCTGCTTCTGCATCAGCTCTTCTTTTTAAGTTTGTTACTTTGGCTTGAAATCTCTGTCCTTTGCCAGCACCTTTACCGCCCAAGATTTCACAGACACTGGAATATGTCGAATAATGAATCGAATTTTAAAAATAAATGTTAAGAGTTCATCCCTTAAAAAATTCAACTGCTTACAATGTAAAATATCCATATGTATAACCAGCATTTTAATAGTCTTAGTTAAATACTTTATATGGATTAAAAGAACAAAATATTTCACAACATAGGTAATGAGTTGAGATAAGTTAAGCCAAAAGAAATCATAACTTTAAAAACAAATCCTAATTCGTGAAATTGACCAAATAAAGAAATTCTGACATAAATTGAATAGTTCTAGTCAATATTTTTCATCCATCCATGAATTAGAATTTGTCCAAAAGACAAGTTATTACCGAAATGTGTGAAATGAATCACCAATGAAGATATATAAAAGACCAAAGGTAATGAGGTGGACAGAATATTCATGAAAATGTGTATGCAAAATGATTAGGATGATTGACAGAGCATCTTTTGGATTAACTTATTTTACAGTAAACCAATATTCAAGATGCAAGACTCATCATCATCTATCTGGAAGAGAGACATAACAAATGGAACATTGAGACTCATTCCTCAGTTAAGCAACTCATTTTTTCATGGTAAATTTCTGTAATTCTTCGGGGAAACTTCTGTGCTAACAGATAACAATGCAAGAGATTGATAGCATAATGTTTGTGTAATGCAATGAGATTGCATAATGGTCCTTCGGGGAACTTTCCATGGTTTCTAATATATTTTAGGGAACTGGATAGGATACTGGCAAAGGGCATAGCAAACATTTGATATTTTTGTCTTTTGAAATTATGCAAAAATCAAGTGAGCCTAGTTTTTATAGGAGCCTGCATATGCACATCTTTATAATAATATCTTACCATGTCATCTTATCTGGCAAATGACTAAAAGATAGGAAAAAGAGTGTTAGTGGTTGGGAGACCAGCACTAGGTAAAATACTGAAACCTGCCCTTGTGTTAGATGAGTAAATCAAGAGATAAGGGGGGGGGGTGGAGGAAATATGTAACATATTGTCAGTTTCATAACTCTCTATGATATTTCCTCTATTCATAGTGTCATTTCAGTAAAGCTCTTGAATCTATTGAATTCAAATAAGGTCGTATCTACTCAGTAACTGAGTCATTGGCACAAAAGAAAAAAAACAATTCTATTAAAACTCATTGTCAATTGATAATTCACATAAAAATGTACTTTAACTAATGCTATTTAACAAACATGTTTTTGCAGATTAACTATGCACTAATCTATTAGGTTTTACTCACATTGGTCCTATCTTCTCCACAAGTTTTGGTTCCCCATACAATACTATATTACCACTTCCTGTGGGATCACCTGTAGACAGGAAGAATAAAGTGTCCTGCAAAAAAATGAATTTACCTGATTACTGATTCTTCATTCAAAAGAATTATTAATAGGGTGGCAAATATATAAAGGCTGCAATTACTAATGGGAGAAAAGTCATAAAAATTGTTAAATTATAAAATTATTGTAAAAATCGAATAAACAGGAAAATCACAATAATTACAAGGTTTTTACTACATATTTGTAATTCAGGTATATAGCTTCCTTCAGATAATGCAAGAGATTTATTCTGGGATGAACAATATATTTTTTGGTGAGCTGCTATGTTCTTTATTTATGCCTAAGGACAGGGTTTGCCAACTAGATGGTTTATTCTTAATGGCTGAACCCTGAAAATCAAACCCAGAATTCTAAAAATTAACCCATCCAAAAATACCTGTGCTTTGCTTCTGTTATTTGCATAACGTTTTTTCAATAACGTAAAATTTCAAATAGTTATATCATTTCACTCTCTTTATTTTAATAATAATAAACGAGTGAATAGACAACTATCTATTACCTGATTCCCAACTTCACTGAGGAATACACTCATGAAGTCTGCCTCTGCTTCCTTCCTGTGAAAATGAAAAGGAGTGTAAATAAATATTATATAAACTACCCAATATCTATTAATATATTTATCATTTGTCCATTTAAATTTAGAGAGAAATTAATATCTACTTTACTATTAAACCATTATTTATTGTATAGTTATTAATTTTAAACATTTTTATAAATAGAAATGTTTTAACATATATTATTATTTTAGTATTATAAAAATTATTTTTAAAATAAATAATATACACTGATAACTTTAAAAATAAGCATGCAATAGAGAATATCTAAATCAGATTAAAATATAAATCTCATAAATGACATATATATATGCATACACTTGTTTTAAGAATATGATATGAATACTAATGTATAAAGATTCACCTGTGTAAAGAGTAGAACTTAGGCTTAGGCTCCAGCATTTTAAACTTCTCAGCTTCTGTAACAGCAACATTTCTCAAGACTACCTGAAGATTCTATAAGAATAATTTTTTTTTTAAACTTCTTTAAGGAATATAATAAATAAGTAATTTCAAATTCTAAATCATTGAAAACTGACGAAAATACATCTATAATGCAATCTGTATGTATATAAATATCAAAAATCCCGATCCCCATAAAGAGGTGTTAAATTCTCTTTAGAAAGTAAGGCATATGAAATTTGGTCATGGATATTTTTTTCATATTGTCACTATCATTATGTATCTATAATATTTCATTCCCTGTTAGTATTCATTATGATAGATTTAGCAGCACAACTCAAACAGTTCACGGTGATAGCAAGAATTGCATCAAAGTGAAGTTAATAGCATGTAATTTGAAGACCTGATGGGATATTTTAAAATTCACTCAGTTAATAATGATGAAGTACACATCATATGCAATCTTGAATTCAACCTTTCCATAATGAAACAATTTTCCTAATACTCATTTGAAATTGGGAATATGTACTATTTCTTGTGTTGCCTCACAACCTCATGAAGATAATTAAAGGATAGTAATTTGTATTATGTCCATAGGAGGACCTCCCAGATTAAAATGATATATACCCCTTGACTTAAGACCATTATTTTATTGAATTTTACTCCAAAATTACTTTGGCATTAGTTCTCAAACACAATTGTAATGTAGAGCATACTTTATTATGTTGAAATTTCAATAGGGGTCATCAACAGATTGTGACTTGTCACATAGAATTCCACTGAAAGAAGGATTCGGCTAGAATATAATTTTTAATTAATATTTTAATTTTAATAAATAGATTACCTCCTGACTTAAAATATGAAAAGAGACTACTTATTTTTAAGAAAAAAACTGCTTTACTTTCTTCATACCAATCTATTCTACTCTTTCAATAAAATCTTGAATTAATTACATAGTGCATTCCTGCCTATGGCTGTGTGCATGTATTTTATTTCCATTTATATGTCTTAAACTTTTCTTATGTATTGACATGTCCTATATTTGCTTATATGTTACCTGTAAGCACATTTCAAATCCTTGGACAAATAAATGATAATATTATTATTATAATCAAATTTTTAGCTTAAATGGGAGAGTATTTTTCACTAAATTTATTTACTTTCAAACATTTTAGTGTAGCATTACTACTTCATATGGGAAAATATATGTTAATATAGTATTTTACCAATTATATACAAATATTGCACAATGGAAAACATGAACAATATATTACACAATAAAACAAGTAGTGAAAGAGTATAACATGAGAATAAATAAGAAGAAAACTAAAATACTACATAGTATATGGAAGGGAGAAGCTGAATGTAGATGTCCCAGTACAGATATCAAGTGTATATTAGCTCTATCTAAGAAGGCATTCATGGCAAAGAGGCAATTTCTCTGCTCAAGGGGACTCCAAACAAGGAAAAAATATATTAAAAACCTTCATAAAGAGGAGCATGGTGAATGAAAATAAAGAATGCTTTTGATTTTAAAATTACCTGTTCAGTATACTTATTATATAGTTCAGTATACAGGTTAATCATTTTTGTTTATTGTTCCATAATTCAAGTAAGTGGCTTCACACTTATTTGTTGCAGCTGAGATTAGAACCATTAGAGAAACCAAGATAATATTTATGTAATTAGGATTTTTTAATGATTACAAATAATTATTCATGTATGCCAGATATATCAAAACTGTTTTTTCTTCACAACACTACTACTTGTTAACAAGGTATTTTGCCATGTTTTTTACCTTTGGTTTTATTGATTTTTTGGGTAACCTCATTTTCACCTGATAATTCTGTGATGTTTTCTCTACCCACATTATTTACATAATCATAATTCACTTCTACCACAAGCAGAGTGAGTGACTTTTTAGAATTTTCCAGGGGTGTGGTATGTGGAAATTCTTCTGGGGAGATTTGAACAATTTTTTACCAAGGTAATCATACTCAGAAATTCTGTTTTGGAAATATCAAAATTTTCTGACTATAAAAGTATACATTGGTGACAAGTATTGAAATCCTAGTAGAGATTGATAATGTAAGAAAAGATAATCACCTTGCTGCACTGCTTAAATGATTTCTGAAGTTTGTCCACTAAGTCAACATGATCTGCAGGGCAATTCCTAAAAAGGCAAAGTCATGCATGTTAAACTGTACAAAATAAAGATTGGTGTAACACTATTTGATAAATCTGCTTTAAGAAAATTATTCAGTTAGAGAACAGACTTGTGAGGAGGAGGTAAATGTTAGATGAAGTCTCTGGCAAAACATTCTTTACCAAGGTTGAACATTGTCCCTATTGTCTCTGAGCATTGTCCCTAGGGACAGCACACAGAAAGGTGCAAAATAAACAGGCATTATAAAGCACTATTTGATTACATCAACGTTAGACACCTTACAGACACAAAGAAAAAAGGATTTAATCATATTTTTCAATAAAGAGGTTAAAAAGATTTTTTTTAATTGATTAACTTTTTATAATATCTATGTGCTTCACAAAAATGCTGTTTATGTTCAATAATGTTTTTTCTGCATTAATGATTATAAGGATTATTTTCTTAGTACACTATCTTAAATTCTACTTATTGCTACAATGTTACATTTCTATTCTTTCAAATGAAAAAAATGTAGGAGTGAAGAGAAATATGGGATTGAGAGAACTTACATTGTAACCTTACTATTGATTAAGGAAATATTTTTAATTAAAAAAATTATTTTATTAAAGGTTTTACATTTATATTACACAATGTTCATTTCTTCATTCCTTATAGTCTAACACTTGATATGAACGAAGAACTAAATGTTTCCTGAATTAAGAAAACTATTCAATGTAACAAACATTTGAGAAGTGCATAAATGTACACTGGGGTTCTTTACAGCCCAATCTAGGAACCAATCATGACCAATATATGATAGCTCCATACAATGTATTGGAATCTCTCTTGTAACTAATTCCACATCTAGATTTCATCTGGTAGCTGAGTGAAAATCTGGTTCAATAATCTTTCAAACCTTCAAACACATTAGCAGAGAACACCTGTTAATGCACAACTGAAGTAGGCATTGTAAAGGTCGCCTTACACAGTATATGGTGTCATGCATGATCTCATTGGGAACAATAACTCCCAAAATGGCAGGATCTTGCACAGAAAAATTAAAGCATGCTCTAATTTTTTCTCTAATAATTTCTAATGATTGCATGGATGATCAGCATTCATTGGCCATGTTTGTTATGCAAAAGAGGAAGATACAGCTTTAAGCTAAAAAATCTTTTTGTCATTACTTAGAGCATACTACTGAGACAAACAGGCAGTTAAGAAATATATTAAAGTAGATGAATTATAAAAATATTGGGGGTGGAATTACTTAATTGAGCTCTGAGTGACAATTAATTGGAAATCTTGTAAAGTGGAAATTAGTAAATATTCAAGTGTTGGCATTAAAAGAGCAGTGTGTAACATCTACTCAGTTGCTTTCATTGTGAATCCAGTGGACATACAGGTGGGAATCAAAAAGAATGACACTGTGCATCCTTTGTACTCAGATTCATCGATGTCATGCACTGTGTAAGGCTGATTTTCATCGCTTGATTCCGTCATGCATGCAAATATCGACTCTGACAAAATCATGCACGATATAATTCACCATGTAAGGTGGCTGTAACAACAACACTTACTTTAACAAAGCAGTCAACTGTGATTCCCTGTGGAGTGACTCCTCTAGACGCGATAATACTCTTCCGCCAGCAAGAAAGTACAGAAAAAAGGAGCGATTCGTTTTGCCACCCCGTGCTTTTCCTTTCTCCACCGAGAGAAGCTTAATTGCTTGCAGCTGTCCTAGGTTTTTGAGATGCGTTCCACAACACATGTTATCTTCAACTCCGGTGATGGTGACAACTCTCACTGGACCTTTGAAACCATCTGGGAGACCTCTGGTTCTTACCTTCAGAGAAAATGAATAATTTACTTCATTCACCAAAGACCAGCATACATAAATGAGGCATAGACTTCGTCAAGGAATTTATCAAATGCAAAATGTAACATTACAAACGGCTTAAATAGATATTCTAAAGACATAAAGTAGCCCTCATTTGCTGTGAGAAAAGAGCTCACTGAATAGTAATTTAGTAGTAAGAAAAGTAATTTAGTAACATTTCATTACAAGAAATTCTTTTAATTTGTTTTTAAATATGGGTATTGATTTTTTGGAAGTAATGTTTGTGAGTAAAGAGTTATATATTTTTGAGCACAGCATGAGTGACGGTGAGCATGGGCATTTGATCATAAAGCCTTCCCAAGGAATACTAACTGTTTTTAGATGTGGATCATCTTCCTGGTATACATTAACCAATATGGGTGTAGCTTCTCTAATTTTTTCATTCACCATTTTCTCCAAATCTTTCATTTCTTTCTCTGTCATAACATTTCCAGTGGCTGACTCTGAAAATGAATGAATAAATCAGCCAGTTTAATTCTCAAACTAGAATAAAATTAAACAAAATTTAATTTCACTTCACTATTGAGTCTCAATTTCAGTAATTCCCAAATATAGTATTTGGGTCCCATTGCAATACAATGTTTCTCCAAAATCACAAAAAATCTGTTTTATATTAGAATCCAAGTTGGAATCATAATCGGTTTCAATAATTGTAAATTATTTTCACATAATATATAGATGGCCTGAGGATGTAGCCTAAGGGTAGCGAACTGGACTGCAGAACTGAAAAATTTTCTTGACTTGAATTTATACCAAATATCGTCACGATATTTGGTATAAATTCAAGTCAATCACCTAAAACTTAGATTTACACAATCTCTGACGGAAGCCAGCAGTTTCACCAGAAGGCATTGATGATGCAAGTGTAAATGATCCTGTTTGGCATCAATTGTCCCAGTTGAGGGTTAGAGTGAAATTCATGGAACTGGCCTCATCACTGTGATGTGGAAGGTGGTGGGAAATCATCACATTAATCTCCCTTGAAAATTCAGCCTTGGCTGCAGTTAACCAATCTCCGGATTGAAGAATGTACCAATGATAATTAATGGACTGCATAAAATACAATGACTCCACACACCACAACCTACTACTAGGTCGCAGTTGCTTAGCCTTGATTTTCATATGACAAAAAATTACTCTTTCAAGACAAATCTGACACATATAACTAACTACTGCATCAGCTTAACTTTGATTAAATCCATGGCATGATAACTATGAAATAAAATTCATAGTATTAAGTAATTATTACTTGTAAAACTTAACAGAAAATAACTTAAACATTAAATATGCAGGAGTCACTGCAATAAATTACAAATTTGTGTTAGAAACTCCTGCTTTAAAAGTCAGTTACCCATTTACAATAAGGGATTGAATAATATTGATTCCCAAAAGATGGTATTAACACAAACAATGAGAGAGATTATTCTTTTAACAGATAATGGCACGTTACCAATGTATGGATGTTGTTTAAAACTGTAATATTTCCAGATAAGAACAAGGTGATAAAAACCTACCAAGTTCTATATGACAAACTTTATCTCCTAACCACCATGATGTTGTGTTGTAGTTGAAGTGTTTGTCAGCAATAGCAGTAATGAGATGTTGGCCTGAAATGTTATTACAATAAAATAAATTATAAGAATAATGATTTAATAACCTAAATTTATCATGTGATGTTTTATTGAATACCATTAAGTTTTCACTGGGGGAATTGAGAGAAAAAGGAAATGCAATAAATTCTAATAAATAAATGCATTCTTGGTAAGTTAAGATATTTTGATGGTGGACATTTCATTTGACATTGATAAAATGAATGTGCACTTTGATGCACAATTCATTTTTATTCAAATTGAATAATCCTCTCCGGTACATACGATAATACAGAAATAAATACGATATTACAGAATTATTATCATGTATGGATAGACTGCATGAAAATAGACACTATCAAAAAATTTATTGGAAATCAGCGAGCATGAAACATCACATATTACTACAAAACAAGGAAATACATCAATATAATAATACAAAATTTACATGTTATTTTTACACAGCAGGAGAAACTTATCTAAATTATAAGTATCCTGCCAAGAAAATCATAGGCTTTATTTTAAAATTTTGGAAATATTCAATATTTTTTAAAACAAGAGGTGGGGAATAGTAAAATTTTACCCTTTGATCAATCGGAGGCCATTGTTACAGAGTGCCATGTGTCTCAGAACATGTAAATTTCCCTTTGGACTAGTGTTATGGTGATGCAAACTTCAATTTAGGTCAAATAAATTAATATTTCTTTTACATGTTTAAGTACCCACTGTTTACCCTGACATATTTTCATTGGATTAACCCCTGATACTGTTAATTGTAATGAAGGAACTTTGAATAGGTACATAGTGGAAATGAATCGTTTTTGCACATACCAGTGTGCTGCTGCATTCTGTCGAAACGCAAATCCCAATCAAGAGTTTGCTTTACTTCTTGACCAACTGTGAATGGCTGTTTAGTCATGTGCACAACATCATCCCCTCTTCTTTCTATCTGCAATACTTCCTCACCATCAAGCCAACCATGATCGCTTGGCTGCAAAAGAAGCAAGGTAATTATTTTCACTATAAAGACTTTCTCAGTAAAGATTGAAAAATCAATGTATTTCATTACCTACTACACCACCACAATTATTCACTACTATTATCATTACCACTATCATTTACTATTAATGGATAATGTTATCTGGCTCCCTAATGGATCAAGTTTTTATCAAATAATTAGAAAAAATTCTTAAGTATATACAACTTAAAAACTTGATATAAAGTTTTTGAAAACAATCATATCCTAGAGATGATGGTTGAGTTGGACATAAAATTTAACAAAAGAAAATCTAGCTAATGAAGAAGTTGAAGAAATTCCACTTTATATTTTATAGGATAGCACACTTTTTAAAAAACCCTTTCCATGATAAGGACATTGTGATCCTGAATTTCCGCAAGGTTTTGAGTATTTTAAAATGCAGTTTTAAACAGTCATACACCCTATCTAAGAGGTCCACATCACTCTGCTTCACTCATATATAAGTAACTGCCAGCATGTATGGAAAACACCCCCTTTTACTACTTTTAAATTTGAACTTAATAAGCTATTACTTGGTGAGAGAAGAAAAACTTAGCATTTTCCACACATAATTTTATTTCAATACGACCCGGGTTTCGTCGTGTAGCGACATCATCAGGTGTATTTTCCACCAAGTTAAGCCTGAGACGGTTTCCTAAAGTTATTACTCCTCAAGTGTTACTACAGTTTAGATAAGAAGGGGCAGAGCGTAGAGGAAAAAGTATAACATTCATTGTGAAATTAAAAAATGGCTCCCTGATGGCTGGAAAGGGGAACAACAGAGGAGGGATTATTGACAGGATGAGAAATGAAAAGAATCACAGAATGACCTTCAAATGAGGGATAGCAGGGTAGGAACAATGTGTAATATTAAGAGCAAGTGAATTATTTCAAAGGGAAATCCATATGCAGGTCAACTCAAGGGTTTAGAGGTGGCCTGGGGAAATGGAGGTCAGAATTGTTATCTTAAAGCATTTTCTGAAAGTAGAGTTGTGGGAAGCAGCATGTTCTGGAACTGAAAGAAAGGCGGATGGGGAGTAGGGAATACAGAAAGAATGATGACTGATTATTCGGATATGGACTAGGGTTTTGGCCAATTTCGAAATTAGAGTAAAAATTATATTTGAGGTGGAAGATGGTACTGGTGGAATTGAGAGATCGGACAAGATTTACAACTCGGTTAATTGCAGAGTGGCATTGGGGAGTGAGAGTAAGAATAGGTCTAGTAGTTTTCAAGATATCGCTTAAATTGGGGGGTCGCTTGTAGGAAACTAAAGGAATAATTTGGAATTATACTGTTTACAGAAAGAATGGAAAATGCTCTTTTAGAGGTGGGAGCCAGGGAAGTAGGTTGTCCATGTGGAGAGATTACAAACACTTTTCGGGACAAGGGGGTGTATGCGTTTAGGATTTTTTTCTTAAATGATGATTCTGCATAAGTGCGTTTGAGGAGAGAACTTGCACCACATTCGGATATAAAAAAACATTTAAAATTCCAGTCTTACGAAAGAAGTTATACATGAAGAATTTAAAATTACCTGCCCTCCACCTTCAGGAAAAAGAACAGAGTCTTCCAGCGATACTTCATACGCCTTAGTCAGTTCCTTCTTGCCGTTGATCAGAATGTTAGCTGCAGTTTCTTTGCATGACTTCACGGTTGTTGAAAACTATGAGTACAATATTAAGTCAAACATAATTTACTTTTAAATGGAAAATTACCTACGAATACTTCAAAATTAATCATAAAATAAAAACAGAGACACTATGATCATTCTGAAGCACTGACCATATTTTGTATGTACCGGACATGCAAAATTGCATTTGTTTTTGCAGGTAACGTATAAAATTGTTGGCATAAATCAATACTATTAAAAGAACTATCTCCGATATAAATAATATCGCCATACCTCGGTTTTAAAGCTATCTCTCTGACAACATAGAATCATTTTATCAATCAGCAGAAGGTGGTAGGTCAGGAAAACAACTTGCCGCAATCAATTCTTTACAAAAGACAATAATTACATGGCAATTTAATAAACTGGAATTGAACGGATTAGTTTATTAGATAGCATCTTATCAACTTTTATGAATACTTTTATAATAAAAAATATATAATTTTTTTTAAAAACGTAGACTTTTCAGGTTCCTCGTATTGAGTCCGCCTTGATTGGTGCCTTGAGCTCCTAGAGCATGAATTGGTACGAATTACGCTACGTCGATGTTTGTAATTGTTTACATATTTTGAAAGTAGTGTCCTTTTTCTCAAAATTGTATAACCCTAAAGTGCATTACGCAAAAAAGGGTATGGCTTTTTAAAGAGAAGTAACTCAACATTCGATAAACTTAATAAGTAATAGTAATAAATGATGGAGAGACTGGGAAGTTAATAGAGTAAGCAGGAAGTAGGATCTTATCAACACTTTAGGGAAACATGGAATCTAAATATTGTGCGTATTTAATTAAAGTTAACTCAGCAGGTGAATCAAAACGGAAAAGAATTAGCTCGCCAGAGGTATGTTTCACACAAAAAAATTTATTTATCTCAACACTAAAACATTAATAACCCAACAACAAAATTTCCACAATCTCATTTTATGTTTCTCATGTGTCCACAGTTCAGAATTGGTCGGTCAAAGCAAGCAAATTTGTGCCTTACTGATGTCTCTGTATCACGAAACCATTGTGTTATTTTGTCTTCGAACAATGAGTGGTTTCTCAAGAATGAGGTGAGTAATTGCTTCTTCTATGTAATAATTATATTTCATAGTATCGTCTTCGATAAATTGCTAAATCTTGAAATGACTGAAAATAGCCCCTTAACCTTTGTGTGACTCGTTATAAATTTCCTCCTATATGTACAGATGCCAACAAATTTTTCTCGTGGTTTTTACTTTTTAAGTCTGCTTAAATGTTACATTAGGTACGACATATTACACTCTACATGAGTTGAATAGGTGTATCGATTTCTCTTATTTTCTGCAGAGTAAATTTGGAACCATCGTTGGTGAACATAATTTAGCTGTGAATGATACATGTAAACTTAAGGATAATGACGTTATTCAGTTAGGCCCCCAAAGTGAATTTACCTACAAGTTCTGCATTATGCCAAATCATGATGAACCTACCTCTAAACGTGCAAAGATTGAAAGTGCAAGCAGGTAAGTTTATTTAATTTTTGATATGATGTCATGAGTTTCAATATTTTTGTTCGACAAACACGTAATAATTTCCCATTCATATTTCTTCTAATTTAGTGATGCAGCTAATCAACAAGTTGATACTTACGATGATTGTACAGTCGATCAAAATATGCGAAGAGAGGAAGAACTTCAGTTGAAAAAGCATAATGATGACTTAAATATACAATTGCAGAAAGTCATCCAGGAAAAAGAGGAATTTAAACTCCAATATGAAGGCGAGAAGAAAAAGATTGAGAGTGAACTAAAATGTGTAAGTATACCCATCAACAATGAAATCCAGATGGCACTTATAGGTAAACCCAAGCTGACTGATTTCCTGAGCATGAGATCTTTCTTGTAAAACAGACGGTAGAGTAAGAGGAATGAACTGGTTTGCTATGCATTATGTTATTGAAATAAAACGTAGGCAGATACAACCTAATTACATACACATTGGGCTTGTCTCAGTTGATTCCTATTTTAATGCTTTATTTTCACTTCATTAAAAAATATATATCTCCATGTCTCTGTTGACCGTATATGGACTATCAGAATCTTAATTATTTTAATACCATGGCAAAGATTTGCAAACGGGCCTCAAAACTGCCGCATAGGCATAAAAATACAATTAAACAAATACATGTTATTTAATCATATTATGTTTTATGTAACACCAATAATTACTGACATGGAGTCAAATCCAGATGGAAAAATGATTATTTTTAAAAAGAAGAATAGTTTAAATCATCAGTAATGCAGTGTAACATCTGATGACAGTAATAATTTCTTTAGTCTCCCGTCACACCAAAGAGAAATATGTCTGCATACATCTAGATTAGAAAATTTTATTTGGGTATGAAAAGAAATTAAGAAAGTGAATTATATAAATGGGATGAGATACCATGTGAGAGAAGGCATGGCTGTGTGGTAAAAAAAAATTGGGCAGATGAGTTAAATTCTCCATTGATTAGGAATCAATTTCCCAAAATATGAATATAGTTCTGCATATTGGAGAATTAATGTTATAATTTGTTAAACTAACTTCTGAATATATTTAACATGTTTCAGCCAACATATCATGAATATTCGAGGTGAAGATCAGTTATGCTTGTAGAATGTTCATAATTTTATGAACATTCTACAATAAAGGGAATGACCATAATTTTATTCTTCTTTCGTCCTTTGCATGACATAGAATAAGGTCAGAGAGACAAGAGTAAATGCAATACAGAATTGCAAGTATTGTGCAACATACATCACAAATGTTACAAATAGAAGACCTGAGCCAAATCAAATTATGTCACACATACATACAGCAGAGTGCAGATTACCCTATATGTCATATTATTAAGGCACAGCACCTCATATAACATCAACTGTAGATTATAGAAAATTAATGAAGCACTGGGGTCCCTTTTTTCTAAGGAAAGTTGATAGTATAGTTTAATTGGATAACATCATTACTTTGTGTTTGGTGGGGGTGAATTCTACTGAAGATGTGGGGGTTTTATTTAACAAATATGGGACAGTTTACAATGAGGGTAAGGTTAATATTTTGAGGCTTTAAAAAATGATTGTAAATTTGTAGCTGGAGTATGGCTTTCAATGCCTATTTGTGGAGGGGAATACATTCTTTATGGAGCAATAATGGCCCCAGAATATTACTCTGTAAGATAATTGAGACTACTTCAGTATGGAAAAGATGTTCGAAAACATTGAGAGAGATTTTTGGGCTAATTTGCTAATCAGGAATAGCCCTGTTATTAATTTAAAAAAATCTCTCTATATGGGTATGCCAACTTATACAACTCTTTTGACTGATAATTTACTTGAGAAACTTAATATTTGACAATCTCTTGACGATATCATCATTAATTCACAAGTGTAGACTGGGGAGTCCTACTGGATGTGGAATTGTTTTTTACTTTATGTTTAGCTTGTTTGATAGGCACCACAGGGTCATTATATTTAATGTGTAATTACTTGTGTCAAGAATTATTCCAATTTATTTGTACATAGTGTCTTTCTTGGAATCTTCCGTATCACACACAGTATCATCAGTCTTGGAATTCTATGAGATGGGTTGTTAAAGGTTGCAATGGAGGGAAGAATGTTGGGTAAGCAAGGTAGAGAAGGAAAAATGACATGTATAGATTGGATGTTTTTGAGATGGTGGTTTGGCAAGGATGGAGAAAGTGAGGTGAATGGAGATAAAAACGAATGAAGAAGTGTTAAGAATGATAGGGGAGGAGAGGTATCTGCTTCAAGAGATTAAAAAAAAAGGCAGGAAAGGTGGATGGAAGGGGTACTGGAGAGGCAATGGGTTGTTGAAGGTTGTAATGGAGGGTAGAATGTTGGGCAAGCGAGGTAGGGGTAGGAAGAGAATAGGGATTTTAGATGAATGATAGGGGCTGCGAAGTATGTAGATTTGCAGAGGAATTAAATTAAGATGTTGCAGGGAAAATCTAACCTGAGGCTCTTCAAAAACCTACCTTAACCAGTAAATTAACCTGTAATCAATTTTACACAACAATATAAATAATTATGTGACAAGAAACAATAATAATATCAACATCAATATTCATAAAAATTTTCATACAGATGCCACATGGTCTTAGGACCTATCCGGTATTATTAACTTTCAATGAAAATAAAGGAAATAAGTAATATGTTTAATTTAAAAAAAATAATTGAAGAGGTACCTGATTGAACAATGCTTTTATAGTTTAGCAAAATTTATCTAAAATTAATTTATTATATCACTCTATTATATTTGGTGATTCTGAATATAGTGCATCTGTTGTGGATTACAATATACATTGATGAATCTATACCTGTATTTGTGTGGTCTCTTGGAGAAAAAATAGTCAATTAAATATACATAATTAGCTTCATTGTTCAGTTCTTTTGTACCTTATGATGTTGTTAAATAAGATGTGTCATTAGCATATAGAAAGGTGATGACTGTTGCGAATAGAGGCTGGTAGTAATTTGTGAAAATTAAAAATAAGATTGGGCCTAGTATAGGATCTTCTGGTACTCCTTGGAGAATTTTCAGATGTTTTGACATAGCAGTGGTAACACCATTGGGAGTATTATTAGTGAATTTGACCATCTATTTCCACTCTGATCAGAAGGAAGTGGTCCAAGAAAGGACATCATTTATCCCAAGCTTTATTAAAGCAGACTAAACAGTGCTTGTTTCAAAGGCTTTGCTGAAGTCATAGAAGTGACCTAAGGTTTCTTGATTTGTTTATTACCTAGAAATCTGCTAATTTTATCCAGTAGTTGGAAAGAGTCTGATATTATGGTTTTGTTTTTACTAGAGCATTCTGTGGAAACACAATTCAATAGGAGTAACGACAGCATAAATAGAGTAAAATAATTAGTTTATTAAAATTATTAATAATTAATAAAATATTAGTTTAAAAATCATTTGAAGGATAAGAATGGTCAAAATTAATTACATTGCCAAAGTCAAGTATAAAAAAAACAAAGGTCATGAGATTATGAAAAGCTAGTAAGGTCAATTTAAATATAAATGCAGGAAATTTTAAGTTATAACAAGTGGAAAGCGTCACTTAATTAGGAAGTACTTGAGAAAAAATGGATATGATGATTTGAGGAGGATTGAGCTAGTAAAGGAAGTATTTAAAACAAAGGAATTGATGAGATTACATTAAGTAATGGCATAAAGAAAAATTTTATTTGAGAAGCAGCATTATGAAAGCAAGGTTCCTGAAGAGAGAGTACTTGAGCACAGGTGGAAGGTTTTGAGATGTAGTCATAGAACATAAATGGAGAAGGGAGAGGTGGCATAGAGGAAGTACTGTCTGTTGTCAGTGAAGAGAGGTAGTTGGTCAGGGAAACCTTTGATGAAAGGGAGAATATATAAGAATATATAAAAGTGAGGTAGAGGTATGAAAAGAATGGTCATTTTACTTGTAATAATTGCAGATGAAATTATGGAAAAATAGATTTGAAGGATTGTGCATAAGGTTCAGTAACATTTAGGGTGCATCAAAAAAACCTAACTGTTATTGTTAGATTATCTCAAAGCGTCATACATATTCCATGATATCTGAGCCTATGTGTCATGTTAGCACAATTGAATGTAAAGATATATTGTTTAATTCAGACCTTAATGCACAATCATGATCATATCCATTCCATGAATCACTCAACTTAGCATACAAGAGCAAACAACACAGTCTGAAAAAATTAATGTTCCATTAATCACTATTTATAATTTAATTGAAGGGTATGTGACAAGTTTCTGCAGATGTTGTCACTACTTGTATTGATACCTGGTGGTGAAATGTAATATTCGTGAGTAATTTGTACTTATTGAAAAACTATAAGCACTCTATGGAAAACAAAATCTATAAATTTGTTATATTTCTAGAGGAATGTCAAAGTAACTATAACAAGGGTACTCTTATTTTTTATGTCATTGAGTGATTTTAATAATTATTTCCTTTTTAGGAGAAAGATGCCCTGGAGCAGAAGTTAAAGCAAATGGAAAACTTATTATTGGCTAAGGAAAAGGAACAGCAAGCATTGAATGAAAAACTGAGAGTGATAGATGAGGAGAATAAACATTTGGTAACCTCAGCTTCTTTATTTAAAACTTGAACATTTTATTAAGGATAACCAGTAAGGGCTTTTGTTAAGTACACCCATTAATTATAATTATTCAGCATTATATCATACATATTCATCGTGGTTTATTAATATCTTAGCCTAGAAAAATGCAATAATTAAAATAAAAGTTTTAATAAGTTTTTCAAAAATATTGTAAACATTTTACAAATATTTTGAATAGACTTCACTGTTAGTTTTTTCTATAAACATAATTATTTCTTTTAAAGTAATAAAACTATTTTTGAAGTGTTTTGTGTAGTAGAAATCTAACAGGATTAGGATATTCTTTATTCAATCACTAATTGTGACATTGAAAGACAAATAACATGAAGAATCATGTCCAGGCACTGATAATATACAGTATACTCATGTAGTGCCAAAATGAATCAATTAGAGGAGTGCACATCTCCATTTTTTTTCATCACATTAATTGCAAGAGTACTTTAAGAATTGCTTTTACCTATTTATAAGAAGATACTTTTTATGTAACTTTTTCAGGAGCTTCTGAGGCAGGAGCAGGCTATCAAAGCACAGAAAATTATTTCAGATCTAAAAAATGAAGTTTTGCAAAAGGAATTAACAATGAGAGAGACACTGGAGTTAGAATTGCAAAAATTGGTAGATAGTAGGAGACAAATTGAAGAAGACATTAGGCGTAAGTTTGCATGAACTGATATTAAAAAGAATTAACCCATAATAATTTACCCATAACTTATTTCTATATTTCCAAGAAGATTTTTGTTTTGTAGGATTCTGACAGGATTGACTGATGTTCTTTATTCACTTATTGTGACATTGAAAGACCAATATAACATTAAAAGGATCTGTATATGTATATATAAAACCTAATGTTAAATGCGTTGAGGTGAATGCTTTTCATTTACACTCCAAACATATCAGGGTAATGAAATCATTTGTTTTTTTCTCTCTTATTAAATTTAGGAAATTTATTTTTAAAACATTTACAATATGCATTGTTAGGCCTGTGGCATTTTTACTCATACCTTAAGGACTGGTAGATTGGCCCCCTGGTACTAAAAGGATTGTTAAGAGATAATAGAGTATCATCAGAAAGTTGAATTTGAGCTTTTTTCTTTCTTTTTTTTAAGGTGAGAAAGAACAAACTGAAGGAGTTTGTGCAGAAAAATTGAAGTGTTTGGAGGAGGAGTTGTTCCACGTCAAGTGTGATTTGACCAATGCTGAAGGGAAGAGGTATCTCCTGGAGAAAGAGTTAGAAGCAGCAGAACAGGCCAAACTGAAGGAAACCGAGAGTACACTAACAGCTAAACGGGAAGCCCTCGAAGAATTTTCAAATTTGATTGAAATGGAACTTCAGTGTAGTATCTGCAATGAACTATTTATTAAGGTTAGCCACTAATTGTGCTTGCAGAGAGAGTTCTGCATAGTACATATTATTTTATCATTCCCCATTACTGCCATGTCGTTCGTAGAGCTGTAAATAAGCTTCATTGAGTCCAACAGTGCAAGGCTAACCTTTCACAATACTGTTGTGGGTGGCACAGCTTTCTCACTCTCTCTATGTGGCTTCATTCACTCGTATTCTTTCACATCCGAGCATTTTACGTATGTTCCTCAGTTCTAAATAGTTTAACGGAAAGCTAATTCTGTGGTATCATTCTCTCCCAGCTTACATTTAGATGTGTAACATGATGTTAAGACACTGATCTCTATTGATTAATTAATATAAAATTATAATATATTTTGCAAAGCATTAAAAAAAAATAAAAGCAGGTTATACCAAAATGTGGAATCCACAAGGAGGTGCAAAAATTAAAAGTTTTGAGGCTAATGCTTCTTTTAACACTTTTGCAACAATGGCATCCAACAGCAATGGGTCCCAGCAAGGGGCCTGAGGACCCAGTGATGTGTCACCAAATGTTTACCTTTGCTATCCTTTAACAGCTGTGGAGAATGACTTCTTTTTCATTGTCTCTCCTCCATCGGATCTTATTCATATTAGAGTTAATTTTTTCAGAAGCAAATTCACCCAAGTGTTTCATTTGATTTATGAATTTATTTTAGATACACTTACATATGTACGTCGAATGTGAAGAAACAGCACAAGTATAAGTGAATTATAAATTATTATGAAAATAAAAGTTGCTGGCATTTATACTGAAGCAAAATTCTTTGTAAACAGATATATTTTTTTGATGGCTGACAAGAGAGGCGAATTTTTCAAAAATTTATTTGGAGCATAATTGAAGCAAAACTTCACCCTTTTAATTTCAATATTTTCTCCTCTTTATACACATTTTCATGCTGTTAAAATGTTCATAATGGGTCATGTTTCAATTTCATGTACTTCATACATTCACTCATAGTTCAACTGGAAAACCTGTTTTGTGTACAAACATAATTATAACATATTACTAATTTTTAATTCCTTTTTTCTAAACATCATATATATTAGTAGTAGTATGTCTCACAGAGGATTTTTAAAATTGTGAAATTTTACAATAAATCATTTAAAACTGCTCTCAATGGTCTCAAAGCATAACACAAATTTTAAAGATAGAGGAATCTTAGTTCATGAAAAAAAAATAATGAAACAAAACTTCATCAAAATTTAAGTGCCTGGAGATCTTCACGGAAAGAGGCTCATAGATGAAAATATGTCCATGGAGATAGAAAATATTCTACATTGAGACTGTGTTAAGTTTGCTTCACTTGAATTGATGTGAGATGTAATATTATGCCATGTTTCAGGCAACAACACTTAACTGTACCCATACAGTTTGTCACTATTGTCTCCAAGAATGGAAGAAAAAGAAAAATATATGTCCAATGTGTAGAACACCTATAGTGACAGAAAATCATTCCATTGTCTTGGATAGTTTCATTGACAAAATTACAGGAAATTTGTCTGAGGAAATGAAGCAGAGGAGATTGGAGTTAATTGAGGAGAGGAAAGGTAATATTTGAGGATAAAATTTAACATTTTTGCCTCACTATAACAACTATTTGCAAAAGCAGATTTTTTCATTTTAAATAATTGAAAATCATTACACTTAACTTCCATGATTCCTCATTGACATTTATAAATATTAGAAAAGACGAAATTTTCCCTCATAAATTCACTCGCCTTTAAAACTTTTTAATAATATCAGTTACACTGAACAAAGGAATATTATTACTAATAATCTTTATTTATGAAGCCTTTTTTAACTTAAACATTTAGCTGCTTTGAATTGTTAGCTCCATGGGTTACAAGGTTCTTTCTCATTTGTAGAAATGGCAAAATTATCAGCTCAACAAGGAAAGGTCAAGGGTAAGAAGAAAAAGGGAAGAGGTGGTGTGGCAATTCTCCCAGCACCCATGATGATGATGCAACAGCCAACCACTTCTCACATGGCCAGTGGTCAAGCTCCAGATGTTGTGTATGCTATTCCCTCATTGAATAACTATGTTATATTAAATAATGAGATTTAATATGAAGGCGTAAATCTGAGACCATGAAAAATTTTTGGCATTGAAGTGCAATCATGTAGTGTACAAAATAGACTATTTCACAGAAATGTATGTCATTGTGAGAAAAATGAAAACTAGAAATGTTTTCTTAAGTCCATTTTATGTCTCTCATGATTTTTAGTCTCAAACTTTTGAAACTTTATACTATGGGAGTTGCATGGTAGAAATATTTTTGTTCATATAAACTGTAAGTATAGTTATTATTTACTTTAAAAACTGGTCTCTTAAGCGTACAAAACTACATTAATTACTATATCATTAGTTATTATGTAGTAGGTATAGAATTCAATGCCCATTAATCCCTCTATGAACATGTTTACATAATTAGACAAGCCTCGAGTTGTTACATTTTACTAGTTCAGGCCTTGGCAAGCCATCCATATATGATAATAACTTTTGAAAACTAACCTTTACATAATATTATAATTTGCCTCATGACTGTCCATTTTCAACTTAGCTCAAGTACAAGGAAAATGTAAAATGTAACTCATCATACAATTGAATTTATAATTAATCATGAAATGAACTTACAAATGCCTCATAAAATTAATATATTCAAGATTTTTCATGTTTAATTATTATTTTCCTTATGGGAAGCAATATAGGTGCAGTTTGGCTGATTGTGACTGTTCTATGAAAGCAAACAAAGCCTTTACAAACTTTCATATTATCACATATATGACAAACTTCAAGTGTTTAGTGTGAATAAACTGTTGTTCATTTTTCTGGGTCATTAAGTCACAAAATACTTCAAACCTTAAGAAGAACCTAAACAATTGATTGGATTTGGAAGCAGAATACAGCAAGAGAAGACTTAACTCTCAATGTGGACAAGCACTACTGGTTGAGGAAAATGTACAGGAAGTTGATGGCCCCGATGTTAAAATATATGAAGAGATTATTCAATTTCAAATATAAATGCTAGACAACTTTTCATGACCATTTTGAAATCTGCTCAAGATTACTGAAAATCATGTAATCATTTTTTTGCTGTGAAGTTTCACAAGCAGTGCTATTTCCTGGAATTTTTGTATTTATCATTGCTTTAAAAAACATGTAAAACAAATCATGAGTGAAATAACACACTCAAACATGTACCTGGAACTGGAAAAAATTCCTTTTTAAAAATCTGGTAACCACTATTTGGACAAAAAAGGTAGACATATTTAAATGAGACCTTTAAACATCCGAACATCAATTCAGTTTGAGACAAGTTGAATCATTGCTTAGAACAGTCTGCAATGTAACTAACTCCTCCCTTCCCAAATGTAGATGTTTCCCTCCTCAGACCTCACAATTTAACATTCAATCAAGGTGATATCAGGTTTTAGTGTTCTTATTAAATGTCTTACATAAGTTCATAAAAAGGATACCCAAGTGTAACCATTTCTTGCAGGGTGTGTAGATATTTAACCTGGGTGACATCAAATTGACTGGTGGTATGATAGATAAGACCAATACTTAATAATACTACAATACTTAATAATAATACCACATACGTATAATATTCTAACACATTACTCCCTGTGTGAGTAACATGAGATGGAGGTTGTATAAGTGATCACATCAAGTTACCACAGTTTAACAATGAAAATGTAACTTATTTTACTCTTTAGAGTAGGTACATATATTGAGAATTAACATATTACCATGAAATTGAATTATCTACTTGCAGATATCTTGGCTCAAGAGAAGTTATGTATCCTATGCCAGTTGAAGGACAGCCAGGTCCTGCGCATTATGGTGGCTATGGAGCATGCTTTATTTGTGGTAAGAAAACAATTTTTTCTCTGCTCCATTTAAAAAAAATTCTTTCAAGAGCCCAAAGAATGGTCCCTCAATAGGACTAAGTTAAAAATTGGTACTCAGATTTTCTGGACCCTAGCACTTGGGCCATCTCATATCAGTATTCAATTTGCATCAAGACTATAATAAATAAAGACCCTTTATCTTAGCAGTAAAATCCTATTTCTTATGGAAATGTGTAAATAATAGTGAGGAATGATTGGGGATTCAAGGATATTTCTTGTATTTTACATATTACATACCACCGATGTGGTAGCAGACTTTACTGAGGATTTATTGTTCTCTACCAGCAACTGGAAATATTATTGCTGGCAAGCCGTGCGATTCCCCTTAGGCCTATTTTCAAAGATCTAGATATGCCACTTCCTCTATATATACATATATATTGCAGTGATCAATTTTAAAAGTAACCTGAGTGACTTTCCATAATGGGAATAACTTTGTAATTTCGACATTTTTTTTTACATAGAACAACTCATTTCGATACTCTGTGGCATTCATGTGCTACAGCATAGTGAAAAAGTGTGGAAATTACAAAGTTATTCTCATGATAAATATCCTTAAGTTCCAAAGAGTCACGCCAGATGTGATTATATGTGAGTGTTTGGACCAAAAGAGATAGGTATATGATGATTTAATAGTTCACCAAAAAAAGCAGAATAAGTATCTTCAAAATAAAGCGGAAGGAATATTTGCATCAGAAAATTTACTAGTGTACTGTACATAGATGAATGGTAATTTGCAAATATTTAATGATTATGTAGCCCCTAACGTTGGTAATGCTGCATGCAATTATTGCTCTACTGAATGTCTTCCTGATGAATAGGGGAAATTAAATACATGGTACCTGATTTCAACTATTTGACGAAACCAGTCGTAGTGATTTATTAAAAGTTTTAATAATTTATTTACTGATTTTTGTAAAATTGTTCATTCCTTACCATTCCTCATGTACCATTACTACATATTGTATTCATACACTAATAATAAATAATAGAAAATATTCCTTTGTGTTCTTTATGAGAGCATTGGTTTCTCTGTTGGTGTTAGAAGTACATATTAATTTACAATAAATAGTACATATTTAACTTTTGAATAATTCTGTTTCTCTCATTAATAATCACAAATTTGCTTTTCACCAGGGAGAAGAGGACATTGGGCAGGAGGGTGCCCTTTCAATGTCAGAGGTAATGCAACATGATCTCAAAAATGTTCAGTGTTTGTTGAAGAAAATGAAACGAGAAATTATGTTTTACTTTAAAGAGAACTGTGTTAAGTATCACTTTTGGTCCATTTAATTATTAAGGCAACTGTACCTGTTTATATATTTTTAACTGTCATATGTCAAGTACTTCATATTCTTATTTCATGCATTATCAGGAACAACTACTTCCCATGTAATATTGTGTTTGATGTCTGAGTGAATTTTTATTTAAACATAAGAATTAATTTATGATTCCTCATAGGTCTTCACCTCATTTAAAATCAACAAAACATTAGCTCAATTTACTTATAGCATGTGTATTTATAATTCTTTTATCCATCAATGGCACAGTAGTTTAATGTGACCTAGTTATGAAATAATTATGTGATCAAATTGGAGTAAGGCATTTGAGCCAGATAATTGAATGTTTAAATGTATTTGCTTGCAATTATTATGCCTGATGAATCCACAATATTTATTTTATTATTTTTTTCAAGTATGTAATTACTGAGTTTAGTGTTAAATCATTTGTATTGTCATATTACTGTGTACGAAAAAACAACAAACATATGTCTTTTAATGTACATGATTCAGTATTGAATCTCTTAATGTATGGAGCTGTCAAATTGTTTCTACAAGATATTTTATATGCAAAAAGAAATAAATTTTGAATGGTGAGCATCATTTTTAAAAATCCTAATCCCTTTATCAATAAGAAGATTTTGGATTAAAATCAATCTTATTTTTAGTAAATTAAGAGAAGAACTTGACAATTCAACTTAACTGTGACATATTTTAGAAACAATTTAAAATCATAACCAAAATTGAAAAGTTCATGCAGGGTTTTTTCCTTTAGTCTTGTCGAAAATATCAGGAGAGGAAATGATAAGTATAAATTAAATTTGAATTTTATTCTAGGTGATGATAATTTATTTCAGCCATATTAAAATTTTTTCATTAATATTTTACAATAACAAAACAGCTTGAAAAAGCTCCAGGATTATGCAAAGTTATGCCATGAATATGAAATCCCTAGCATATACCATAAAGCCACAACTATTTCATAATCACATTATTTATTTAACAAGATAGTCTTCTTCAATGTGTCAAGATCAACAATGCATCAAATGCTATCTCAAATTGTACATAATAATTTTTACATTTAGCTGCAAGTGTTCACTCACTTTCCGCATGTTGATGATGTCTCAGCTTGTAATGATAGGGAAAGGTCACACTTTCTTGGTATGAATCGTGCCTCAAAATTAATGGGCAAAATAGTAGGGGGAAGTAGTCTTACACCCTGCCGTGTGTACATGTCCCATGAAACATATTTACCCAATTCTGGATGTTTTTCACAAGGTCCTGTTGAAATTACATTCTCTAACTTGCCATCTAGGTCCCAGTCCACCCATATTGCTATTCCATTAAACTCATTACAATCGCTGAAAAAAAACAAAAAATTACAGCTGTAATATAATTACATATGTATATATTATAAATCTTAAAAGAGAACATATATGCCCATTTCCTTCCAAAATTTTTCCTTCGTTGTCCAAAAAGAAAATAAGGTCTAAGAAATTATTTTAGTAATTCGTTATTTTAAGGGACTGAGATAGAAATTCATTGAACTTGATATTAAGTAATGAATATTCAGGTGTGATATTGTAGAATGCAGACGTATTCATAGTGAAATGAAGTGGCGAACTTCACAGATAAAAATGTATTATTACTAGAGTTTCAGTGTTACTCCACCACCATCAGATATACAAATGCAGCCCAGAGCAACTTTAAATACAAATATGTGGGGAGAGGGAGGGACGGGTGGGGCAGCGGGTCATGACACTAAGGCAGGAAGGAGAGGGGGTGGGTGTGGGTTGGGAGTTTGAAGGGCAAGAGGGTGGTTGATTAGGCACATATGTATGTACAACAAAGAGCAAGGAACAAAACACACCGAGGGGAGAACCCAGGTAACAAATCAACTGTTGGCAATTTCTGTTCCCCTTACCTGGTGTCACCCCTAGGTCTGTTGTGTTTTGTTTATCTGCTCTTTGTTGTACATATATGCCTAATTGATCACCCTCTTGCCTTTCAGACTTCTAACCCATGTGCACCCTTTCTGCCCCCTCCCTCCTGCCTTCTGTGCCAATGCCCATTACCCCTCCCCTCCCTTCCTCTCCTCTCCCCACTTATACATATGTATGTATTTGTATTTAAGGAGGCCCTGGGTCGTATTTGTATAGCCGATGACAGCGGAGTAACACAAAAGAGGCTCTGGGCCGCATTTGTGTATCCGATGACATTGGAGTAACACAGAAACCAGAGTAATAATAAATTTTTATCCAAGGGAGTTTGACATTTCATTTCACCATGAAAATGAACTAGACCTTACCAAAATTTCCATAGCTACCACTATTGAGCCACCAACAAGTATTCCTGAGACATCTTACATACAAACTCTCGAGGTGTTAATTTCTAAACAAGTCACAAGCAAAACCTGTGATACATAAAAATAATGAAATTGTATGATATGTATTAAGAATGAGATTCCTGTTCATGCTTTGATACTCATGCAATTTTATGGAAAACATGACCATATTGCAATTACAAAAAGTTATTGAGCCTTTTCTCATTTTATTTTTGTTAGTAACATAAGGAAGTTACTAATTAGACAGGAGATATAGGATTAGTTTCATTAGCTGTCTGGTCAAAAGCAGACTCAATATTTCACTTTTCTTTTATACTTCACATATAAAACATTGATTTGTTGTAGAAGCATGATTTACAGTCACTGTGGAATGCCAACTGGAAGTACCGGTTAATTGTCAACATAATAAGAAAAGGTTTTGAAACATGAATTTTCCCTACAGTTAATCACACTGTGAATAAAAAAGCTCTAGTTGGATTTAAGAAACCAAAAGAATACTAAATCTCTGACTTTATTCCTATTGTAGCAGTCCCTTGATATAGCCTCCTTTTATAATTCATATTTTTCAAATAACTCCAGTCCAGGCATGATCAATGATCATGTATTGACAGATGGAGAACTGAGACCAATCAGGAAACATATTGGACATTAAATCATTAACCCTGGACTTGATATTAGCAACAAATAAAAAGTATAAAGTGGATACATATGAATGTAAGGTTTAAACATACCTTTCTATACCAAATGCTCCTCTTTTAACCATGGGTTCATCTGGAATAGGTTTCCGAAAATCAAATTCAAACAATTTGCATGGTAAGCTTATAGCCTTGCAAGGATATTCCCAGAGTGGCTGGGGCTCCAGAAGATCATCACCAATGGACCGTGATACCTGAAATGACAGAATCATGAAAAAAATGTCATTAATATATGGTTAAACTACTGCAAAGCAATGTAATAGACTTTCCTTGTCTATTCTTACTGTGGAATTAATCCTGAATACTCCTTTTGTATAATCTTAAAGAACTGAGGTAACCTTTGACCCTTAAATGCATAATCCACCACTATCTTTTGGACATAGCACATGGATCTGAAATATTTTTATGCTGCATGCATGAGTTGAACAAGGCACACAGTCATAAAAAAATCTCAGCTAGTTCTCTTTTTCGGCCTAACCCTTCAACGCCATCCTACATTCACTGCACCGACCTCATGCTATACTTTAATACACTTTTTGAGTTATATAGTATTATACTTTATAAAACAATTTTTAGCTAGCAAATAAAAAAAGGCTTCATAATTTATTTTGTGATAAATTATTTATCCATTAGGTATTTTTATTAATCTTCATCATTTGAAACATCAGTTTAGCCTTCCTTGTGATATACGCATTTGACATTCATTCATATTTTTTGAAATAATAATGAGAGCAACTCTATATCCCCATGGAAGCATTCGGTTGACCTTCTGCTCTTAGATGAAAACTTGATGACTTCACTTAAGTGAAGAAGTTGTGAGAAGTTAGTGAAGTGTTATATATCCCCTGCTGATTATATGCTGACGTCTAGTTTTTTTTAAGGGCCCCAATTGGTCAGACATTTCCATTTGGAAAAGCAACAAGAGATATAGATGCAAAGCAGCAAGAATTATGATGTTTTCACTTCCTTTCATTTAGCCCAGCATATTACCATGGGGTCCATGGACACTACTTCCATGGCCTATTGATAACAGCTAGGCAGCTCATTCAGACCCATGCACTCATGAATTCTTACAAGAACGGCAGCTCAGTGTATTTACCAGAGTCAGTTGGCTGTAAGTCGCTTGCCTGGAAGGAGTATTTTCAATGTTTTAGTTTTTTCATTATGAAATATGTTGGTTGCTTACTTCTTGTTGCATCCTTTATGAGAGATTAAGTCTGGCTTATTGGAGTTGGACTGGCACGGACTGACTGATTTTTAATCTCATATGCACACACCACACACATTATGATGGAGACGACTTATCAAATGCCAACCAATCTCAGTGTCAAATCTACCCAGGTTCATAGGTGTTCCAGACAGTCACAAATGCAAAAATAAAATTGCAATAACTGACATTTTTGTTGTCTTGGGTGTATCCTGCATTATCCCGTAGAAACTCCATATTCCACCACAACAGATTCGCCTAACTCTTTACCTCTTTTAATGCCTTTGGAATTGACGCAAACAACTCAGGGCTTTGTGTTCGGCATGGGAAAAAAATCAACAACATTAAAAAAATTTGTAACTCACTTCGTATTGGAGAAAGGTATTGATTCTTGCTAAAAAATTACCTTAAAGTATCCCCTAAACTTTATAAGCAATATGCATAGGTCTATTTATCAAGGAATGTGATTTAGTAGGTGACTACTTTTTTCCTTGAATATGTATTTTTTTAATTTCTGGTTATGAAGTTGTTATATTATTTACAGAGATATAAAAACTAACTATTGCATGTACTTAAGTGTGTTATTGCAGAATATAACATGTAAGGATTATTACTTTTAATTTTTGAGACTATATATATATTATGGTTTTTCAATAACAATTTGATGAACATAAAATGAAAATATTGGCTTTTCCCAAGGAAATAAAATATTTTAAAATCCTTTTGTTTCAAATAATATTGGAAAATAATTTGCACCATTTATTTTATTTACCATTAGTTTCTGCTTCAGGAAAGTTTTTTAATTCCTGATTGCTAAAGCTTCCATACTATCAACAAAATATGGAAACCACTACAGAAGTAAGGGCTACCTTACTGGACAACTGGGTCAGCAAAGGTCCGACTGCCTCCATAACCAGGCTAGAATCAGACTATTTCCCACAAGCAGGCAGTCTTGGTGTGAAGGTAGTCAGACCCAACTAGGTCCCTTACTGCTCAATCCATTTAAATGCTCAGGCCGGTTGAGTCCACCCTTTGTATAACTCTCCCAGACACCATAGGTGCTTTGAAGCTTTTTTTGTCTTTTAGTAGAACACATTCTGTAATTCGCCTTTTAAAGGACTATCAGATGACAATTAAAAGTTATAGTTAATAAAACTTACTGAAACCTCTCAAAATCAAACAAGGTCTCAACTTTTTCCATTCTTGAGGCTTGCTTCTCGAGGTGTAGTATTTTGCTCAAAATATTTTCTCTCTCTCATTCGTGAATCATTTCTCAGGATATTTTCCACCTATGAGTACAAGGCTAATAGGAATTCAGAAAAAAATTGCATGAGCTCTTAAATTCAATTTTTTCAGTCTTTAAAAAAATATTATCCAACACCTTAGCAATATTTTTGGGCAAAAAACATGTTTAATTACTGATCGCATTAGCACCAAAAGGAGGTGAATTAATCTTAACAACATTTTTTATCATAATCACCCTAAAGACATGTTCTTTCATCCTGAGGAATAAAACTAACAGCTTTTTTATTCAATAAAAATTAATGTAATTTTTAGATCAAAAGTATTAACTTATTTCTTTCCTTTAGGCGATAGTCAACATGTTATATAAAGGGCATACTAAATGTGAATGAAGCACCTAAATCCATTGTAAAGTATCGGTACTCTCAGCTTCTTAATGTAGCATACACACTCATACATAAACTTGATTCTATAACCCAAATATTTGAGTTATAACCCTTCCTTACTGAAGAGGATATTGGAGTATGATTTTTAAAATCCCCTATGCAAATGGTTTTTACACAAAAGTTAGTATAGGTTCTTTGATATTTGATGCTAATTACCACAATGTTTCTCATAACTTCTTCTGAGGGCAAAAAATTAAAAGAAATCACCATATAAAATTTATCTTTATCTACCAACTTGTGATTACTGATTCTATTTACCTCAATCAATTGATCAAACTCCTCCATTTTGAATCCCTCTACACAGTGAACAGGAGCACGAATCTTCCAGAGATCTTTAAACTGCACGGCCATGGCCCATATGGATGCACCAATAGGCATCAGGATTGCATCAGGATGTAGTAAGTGAGATAGTTGGATCTTGCGGTGCCAAAAATGGAGGTTGTGCCATGGCAGAAGAGAGCTGCAGAAGTGTGGTTCACCCAATACCATACTGGCCTGTCAAATATATTAAGTATCAAGCATAGCTACAAATTGGTTCACAAGATTAATGATGACATATGAGATATAGGATTACATGCTCATAAGGTTTCCTCTGATTCAGGTTAAGAAATCTCAAAGAGAACCCAAGTTTTTCTTACATGCTTACTAATTCCCCTACAAGCTAACAAGCTTTTCATGTATTTGCCAAACTTGCCAGAGGGTATTGAACCTTCATAAACGGCACTGGAAAGGGATGCCCTATTTTGGAATAATAAGAAAATGTGACCGTTTGAAACTTTCTTTGAAAGATCGGGTCATAAAATTTGGATAGGGTCCAGAGGGGGTACAAAGAAGGCCGTCATACATACACACATTCTCAGCAGTTGCCTGCTAAAACAGAGGTACATATACCTATTCCACAGCATAGGGGTTAACCATTCAGCTGTGGCAGCCTCGTTTTCTCATGACGGCTGCATGCAAGAGAAAAGTATGTTCTAGGAAAAGTAAATAGAGTAGAAATATGCTATAGCGAGTATGGCTTATAACGAGAGTATCGCTATAGAGTAATCGTTTTGCTTTGGTTGGTCCACGTGTTAAAACATAGGGAGTTCTGCCGGTTATTGCGAGTGGTCATACCTGCATTTTCGCTAGAGCGAGTAGATTTTGCCATAGTTGGTATTCGGGTTGCATAAATCACAGGACTGAAACACACATCACATTGTCATGCCTCACGAATCTACATTGTAATGAAGATTCTATGAGAGAAAACTTTGTGGTTTTATGCCACAGACTTTCCTGGGGAGTGACTGAACAACTTATCTTGGAATCTGTGCGCCAGTCTGTCATTTCCTGATGTATTTCGTCGTTATAGCCGATCAGAATAAAAGAACATATGGAGCTGTGAGCTAGATTTGTAGACAATACAGGAAAACCCCTTTTGCCTGTGTTGACCTTGGCAGGATGACCAATTTCTCGACCCTCCTCTTATTTATGGAATCGTAATTGTTAACCGCAGGCCATACCTTATCTATGATTCTTCACGAAACAGCCAGAAGCCAAAGATAATACTGATGCATGACATACATTAGTTATGGGTGAATGACTTTTGATGACAATATTTTAAATCTTTTTAATGAAAATATCTACGTATTTTCAATTCATTTGCGAATGGATTGATACAACTACTTAATGGCTCATTTTCGCCCACTTTTAGCACTGTTATAAATGCCGAAAGTGGTGAATTTAAATGACCATTGGCTATTACAGGTGTGCATTATGACGAGAGATTTTTCGTCAATTATCAGCTCTCGTTATAGCGGACTTCCACTGTACTTCCTTCCAAGAGGCAACAAGTGTTTAGCAGGCATAGTGTTCTCTTTTAAACTTGTTCCCTTATAATTAATCCACGTCACCCTTTTCCCTCCAAGTGAGACAACAGTAGAGATTCAATCAAGAAGTTAAAATATTTCATACGGAAATATAGCCACATCATTTACTTTCTTTGATAATTTCTGATTAATTTGATATAAAAAAGTATATGAATATTTTAATTTACAACTGAAAGTTGAGGGCAACTGAGGGAAATGGTGAGGGTGGGTCAGAAAAAAATTCCCATAACTCAGTGGGCAGAATGCATTCGTCAAAAATTGGGAGTGTCATGAACCTTCCAAATGGCACTGGAAAGGGACAGAACAATAAGATAGTTTGGATATTTGAACCTTACAAAAAAGGTTGGGCAATTAAATTAGGAGAGGGACTAGCGATGATTCGTGCAGATACATATTCTCCATACTGGCCTGACAAAACATAGATATACATATTCTGCAGCCAAGTAGCTAGTTCCCACAGCAGATAATTTTCCCCTTGAGTGACACAATGTGCCCTTTAATGAAGTTTCAGTCCCTTGGATTTTGCTATTGAGAGGATTTACTATAGTATGCATTTAGATAAGTATTACATAATTGTATGTATATTTCAAGGCTAAAATATACAACACAGCATTATTTCCCCACAATATCTCCTAATTCTAAATACAATACATATTACTAAATATTTGAATGTTTACAAATATTGTCTTTATCTCATTAACCTTTGTGATAGTGACAATTAAAAGTACTGTAGCTAGAAATTAGAAATTAAAATTATCAAAAAATGCAAAATTATAATAGCCTGCATTTCACTGTCAAAGAAACGAAAGGAAATTTATATACAAAGGTAAGTAATCGTTCAACACAAGAACTTTTATATTATTAGAAAATACTTTTATAACCACAGCAGATAATGATGTAAATATTAAGTTTACTAGAAGATTTCTTCATAATGATATATTTTAAAGGAAGAGACAGGTATGAAGCTTATCAAAATAGCAATTGCAGCTGCATAATGCATTGCTTGATGAAAAGATAACATTTTTATTTTTATCAACGTGATCACAAATAATGATACTTTTGAGATGTGAGTAAGAAGCAGGATGGAGAAAGGAAACTGAACATAAGTAGGAAAACAAACAAACGAAGTGTTGTGAATGAGGGTAGAGGCAGTTGAAAGATATCTGGAGGAAGGAAAAGTGGATGAAATAGATACTCAGAAGAAGTAAAAATTAAGAAAATTGTAACATATGGTAGAATTTGATTAGGCAGGGAAGAAACAGGGATTTTTGGATAGTGCCAATAGGTAGGAAGTAATTAGAGATGACATGGCAGGTTGTTATTTGATCTTAAATCTCCTCAGCATTGGTGAGTTGAAATCTTCATTTTTTGGACTTTCACCTCCTGGAATGGCATTTCAGACTAGTTTCACCATCATTCCAGATAGCATCTCATGTTTTTTTTTCGAAGTGTTATTACTATTTGGTTCACATTTGAACACAGGTATATCATATATGATCGATATTACATAAAACAACCAGCTCCTGTTAAGGCATAGGTCTCCTCAGGCTTGTCAAAGTGTCTTTCGTGCTGCATTTTTGTAAGTAGCAGTAGCATTTACAATATACCCTACTGCTATTTACAAAAAATGCAGCACAAAAGATGCTTAGACAAACCTGAGGAGGTTGACATGGGCTGGTTGTTCTCATGACTCATTAATGGATTTTGGCTGTCTTGATATAGGTTGGCTACCCTGACTCCCAACCTCTGATTGGTTGTTCAAAGAACTATCATCTGAAGCATTGTTTAAAACTTTTTTCTGAAAAACCAAGGCAAGATAGGAGGAAATCTGATAAATGAAGATTTCAAAGGGCAGGGAAAATTTGTAATTTCTTTCGTACATTAAAAACCTATCTTACTACATATTTTTATAATTTCCT
The DNA here is from genome assembly GCA_011762765.2 of Rhinocypha anisoptera. NCBI lineage: Eukaryota > Metazoa > Arthropoda > Insecta > Odonata > Chlorocyphidae > Rhinocypha > Rhinocypha anisoptera. Next base: position 980,517 of record WURS02000018.1, read on the forward strand.
TAAAAATAATGGTGCCTGATGGACATGTGATTGTATTTCAGAATGCATAAAATAATGTGAAATACTATCATATAATATTCACTGAAACATAATTATAAATTCTATCATCAATTAAAAATTTCCTTACCTTGAATCCACCTAAATCCACACTGTAGACATCTTCTAAAATTTGAACCGAATCATCAAGCTGATTGCTGTGGACATAAGTGCTCCAAACCTCCTTGGATCTGGAGTTGGCGTCCTCACACAAAACCTTGAATTTATGCCCACCGAATTTGCTTTTGGCCAAACTAGCTGTTAAAAGTCCTAACAATGAGCCTTTACTCAAACATAAAATTGTTTTGGTTACATCTTCACCACTACTGCCATCTACAGGAAGCCGCTCTAGATTTTGGCTGATCGCCAAAGCATATTTTTTTCTCCTACTTTCATCGTTGAGAGATCCAATTCGAGTTCTGCTGTAAGAACCGTGCAAGCCACAAGTGCACATGGGATGATGCTTCTTATCACTACCAAAGATAAAGAAGAGTTAATACCACAAATTCCTTGATTACAATGAAATTAAGGTTACATTCTAATAACATTAGCTGTGAGCATTGATAAATCTGCAATGATAAAATTTTCACCGTGATTTGTCAAATTTAATGCTCTATAAATCTTCACACATTTACAATTGGCATCCACCATCATATAAAAAGATATGATGAAATTTACAATTTGTTATATAGGCAATAGAATTTTCAAAAGAGACATAACTAATATGTTGCAAAATGTGTTACTCATCTCATCGCTTGAGACTCTGCTAAATTTAAACATATCAGGGTTGAACTTGAAGTACTATACCTAAAAATGTGTTTTTACGAAATACCGTAGGGTTATTAGCAATTGTGTTATAGGGGATATTGGATTATTTCTGTTGCTTTGTCTTTCCAGCTCATTTTGAGTGCTTATCGTTAATTAAACTACAGCATTCTTGGTCAACCTGAAGCCTATTTTAAAATCTTTGTCGCCATATGCATCTTAATTACATGTTCTAACGGCTGTGTGGTGGGTTATCAATTTAAAATAATCTAGAATAACTTCTACTTCAACGCCAGAATATACAATTAAGTCTGCCATATTAGTTGATTCTCAATTTGATTTCTCGAAAACAAGAATCAACTTGATCAGTGATTTGATCCCTGATTGTTGTTGGTGAAACAAAATCAACGAATTCATCAATCAAATCTAGAGATGATTGTGATCAAGCCTTGATTGTCGTTGGTGAAACTGGGCCTTATGTTATGTACAAAATACATTGTACTCTTGGTTAAAATACATTGTACCTGGTTATACAGTTAAATCTTGGGCAGATTTTGACATCCAGCCAACTTACTCTAACGGTTTTCTTCATAAGTGAATGAACAATAAAAGATGGCATTTTTTCTGAATATGGAAATAATTGATGGGTGAAGCGATTGGACATTAAGCTATTGATTTTGGGTAGGCACAAAGCATGCAAATGCGAGGACAAATATTAAATCTCTATGAGTTCACTTCTGCATCAGTATTTTGTTTGCCTCATAAATCTCATCATTCTCCTTCTAGAGCTGAATTTTTGGAGAGTGTAACCTGATATCTACTTTCAGCCTTGGTCGACCTGGATGAGGAGTGACCAAGTTAACATTTAGTCAGGTAGGTACATGGCCTTGAAAAATAATTCCAATTGATACTAGCATGCTGAGCTGAGGAAGTTCAGAACTGCATCAAAATATATTTCATTTTCGGCAATAGCAATGAGCAGTCTATAGTATTCTTTAGTCTATGATAATACCTTCCCCTGAATTTCAGCTATTCAAATAGAAAATTTGAACTTTCATTTATCACCAAATATAGGTCACCAGTTTCCCAAGTTGACACAAAAAAAACTAGATGACTACTGTACAGATATTTACCAGAATGAGTTTTTCTCTTTAATGAGATCAAACCAGAGGGAATACTCGTCATGGTTTGCCTTAAGTGTGACAGTCTCTTCTTTCTGAAGGGAAACTTCTGTGGGAAGATAATACACTGCTTGCACCCAGTGATCACGCCAAGGCAAGTCTGAAGAAAGAAAAAAAAAACAAAAGGTCCCATAAAAATAAGAAAAAAATTTATAATCTCTAGGAATATATGTTCAATATAAAAAACAAGTACTAAGTAATAATAATAATATTAATAATGAATTTTTCCAATGATCTTACACTGAATCACAAGTCACATTATACAATATGTAAATGAATATAAAGCACAGAAGTTTGACTGAGAAATATTAATATTGCAATACTCAATGTAATAATACCGAATGCAATGCAGTAGAACACCTACAATATTTGAATACAAATCAACAAAAATATTTAAATCGTGGTGTCAAATAGGTATTAATTAACTCAAAAATAATGGTTTCATTGCATAACAATTTTGACCTTTTTCTTAAAGGACTAATTTGACTCAAGACTCAACAGAAAAGCAAATCAATTTAATAAATTAAATTTGTCCTATTGTCGATATGGGAGTGACGTATAAAAAGAGACTTACCACATTCTTGTGGCATCTGTTTCTCTTCACTCTGACAGTAGGAAGGGTGTGCCCAATATGGAGCACAACTTAAAATTATTTCACCTTCTTCATCCATTTCCAGTTCCCACCACATAAAAACAGCCTGTGCTTTTCCTGAAGCAGCAGCTTTCACTTCAATTGACTTTGAACCATTACAAGGGATATGGCCTGATTTTCCAGACCAATCAAACCTAAAATAGTATTAAATTCATATTTGTAAAATATAAATATGATATGCTAATTAAAATCTAGATCTATATCAGTCAACTAAAATGACCTTAGGAGTCATTTGACCTCAAGTGCTTTTCACCCCATTAATAAATCCCAGTGTATCTCCCCAATAGACATTTGAACTTAGTAATTTTTATGTATATTAATTACCTAAGCCATACACAAAAATTAATGATGTATTATGGTCCCGAACTATATATAATTATCAATCCTTTAGATAATACCTATGTTTTTAGCCAATTGTCATTTCAGTTTAGTTTCATTAGTTCAAAATTAGAGTCACTTTTCTTGGAATTTAAAATCATTTTATTAGAATTAGCATAAACCAATAAAATAGTATTACAATGATAAATTTTAGCCAAAATCCAGCACTTCATTCTGAATTGTCCAGTTTATTCAGTAAACACTGCATAAATGGACACCTGCATTTCAATGGATAAAACTTTTCATTGACCATTACACTTTCAGATGGATTTCAGCAGGCTTGGAAATTAGTAATATATCAATTCCAAGATTCAGAAGGCAAAGAAAATTTATTTACCTTTAGCTCTTGACCCTTGAATCTCACTACCATTAGTTTCATTTATATTAACATTAATTATAATGTTCTTATCTAAAAAATTAATTTTCTTCTCTGTTCATTTTTTTCCTTTCCATCTCAAGATATTCTAAAGTTTTTGGCGTATAAAATATACTGTTTTTGGCTTTACTTTATGGAACTTCATATTTAAAGATTGAAAATAAACACACTGCCTTTTTCCACATAAAACTTTATTGTATGACCAGTTTCATTACATAAATAACCTGCTATTGTATGTAATAAAACCGGTTGTACAATACTTTTTTTGTGGAAAGGCAGCATGTTTTTTAAAATCTCTCTTGGTGTATATTCTACCTGAAAAATATAACACTATATTCTATCCCACAAACATGAATTTCATATGTCCATGTTTGTGGGACAGAATAAAAATGACAATTACTATAGTAAAATAGCCTTGAGAAATAAAGATTTTACCCAGGTAAAGGGTTTGCTAACAGCTAGAGCAATTCCAATAGATCAAAGGAAGAGGTTTTCCAATTTTGCCTTAGACACACATGGAAATGAGAGGTGGACAGTCAGAAAGAGGATTTTTAAAAGTGGACATGGAGGAAGATAAAAATGATGAAATTGAAGGATAAGGTGGATGAGGACAAGGGTGGGAGAGGATAGAAACTTGTTAAAGATGATACTTAGCAGAAAAACACCAGGTGATGCAACATACTACGAAGGACTGTGGAGGGTAAGATAAATGGACAAGGAGGAAGATTTTATGCTATTAACAAATGTCAGGTAGGGAAGGTGTTATCAGGAGATGAAGAAAAATGCTAAGAACCGAGGGAAATGGAGGATATCGTCTGGTTGATACTTGTCCAAGGAAAGATATAGAGAAGATGAATAAAACTGACAATGAACATATCAATGGGAAACTTTCATGAACTGCAGTTCCTTGATCATAAAGTCATTCATTAGCTGTTTTACAGCATTTTCTCATTATACTAAAGACTTTCTAAGATATTAATTGTTATTTATTTATTTAAATTAATTTTTGAAACAATATTGAATTAATTATTTAGTGAAATGCATAGGAAAAGTCTCTCACATCAAAGATTCCTAACACTATATTTAATGTTGAGTCCAATTATAATGAAGTTAAATGTGAATAAGGTGTAAAAAATTATTGGTTCTGGGAAGCATTTAATTTTTACTAAAGATTAACAGTAGGTATCCATTGGAAACCTTCCTTTATCTAATATAATAACTTTGAAATAGCATTATACATGCCTAGACAGCAAACAGATATCTATATATATCTAAATAATGTCTATCCATAGATGATCTACTAATAGATATCTACTACATATTTAATAGATATCTCCCAAAAGTTATCTATTAGATAAATATGGGAGTCACAACAAAGTCTATGGGAACCACTCTAAAGATATCCATTCATCTACCTATCAATATCTGTTTGCTGTCTGGGATGAGAATGCTAAAATTGCACGGTAAGGTAAAGGTAACTCATTAATTGTAGACCGAACAAATAACACATTCAGGAAGCATGCTTTAACTCTGACCTGAGAACAGGGTTAGGTGATAAAATATTCAGGAAAGAATCTTCTCCAAGTTGACTTAGTTGGATATCATGAACAGCAGGGGAACCAGGGCAAGATATAGTCTCTGGTGGTGGAGTGATTATAACTTGCCGACCATTAAAACTCCATGGATTGGGCCGATTCCAGGCTAAGGTCAAAGGAGATTCTACTACCTGCGCATACACAGTTGCTCTAGATGGTATGACAATCGCGTTTGGCTGCAAGGAAATAAATTCAAGATAAATATAGTTTACAAACACTTCCAAGTATATATTTTTCACTTAACCCCACAATACAACCACATCCTGCTGCATGAAACATACTTTGTCAAAGTATTCTGAGAAAACTAAAATGAGAAAATCACCTCTAGTAATTCCCTGTGAGCATGATTGAACGTAGATATTGCCCCCTCTCCAATTAGTTCGGTATCAAACACTTCCGTCACTAATATATTGGCTCGTTGTTTCATATCACAGTCTTTTCCAACAATTATTTCTGTTGACCTCTTCGGAATAAGATGTATTTTCTCGGCCAGTTTATTGTCATTTATTATTTTTCTCGCACATTTTGCCATTGGTGGAAAGGCCTAGAACGTTAATATTTTACATGTACTCTATTATATTTGATTGCATGACTGATATGAAGTTGTTTTCCTCTTTCAACAAATTAACCGTTACCTCACAAGCAACAACAGAGTCAGCCCCACAGCTAGCTGCCATCATAGCTAAGAGACCAGTTCCTGTTCCAATGTCAAGAACATGAGCACTTTTCCCCAATTCATGCATTTTCTGTACAGCAGCTTTGATGGCAATGTGATATTTCTGGTTCTAATAAGTATAAACATGGTTACAATAAAACCGCAAGAGAGATTCTCATTAAATATTGAATAGGATAAAAATCCATACCCTTTCGGTGTCGTGGAGCATGTCAGCATACCCCGATCTAGCAACTTCTTGGTGATAATCATAATCATCGACTTGCTCCCACTCCATTTTACCAAGGACTGGATTGTATTTCATTTTAAACATCTGCCGTACAGTCAGATTGAAGTTTGTTTTTAGCAACCTATTTAATATAGCAGCCAGGTTTTACCTATTTAAAATAAAAATAGTTGAAACAGATCTAAGTGCAAAATGTGTTTCACTTTGCTCCCAGACATCACGACAACAGTAAATGCCAACTGGATACCAGGATGTAGTTAGCTTTTTGAAACTAAAAACAACAGCTTGAGAATTTTTTGAGAACAATTACCCTTAAAATCAAGAAATTCAAACACTTTTCTCACGGGCAACGTCCGCCCCGACGTGACAACCCACCCAAACCGGTCGTAAGCCCTCAAATAATTAAAAACATAAAACAAATTTGAAAATTCTTAGCATTCTTAGTCCTCTACTCATTAAAATATGTAAAATAATTTAATCTGAGTGAAATGTTTCTTTTATATCGAAGTTAGTAAAACTAATATATTTCAAGATTTCAACGACTAACTATTACTTCGTGACCAGTGCGCAGCATGGCGACTTCCACAGGCGGAGTGGGTCAGTCCTAAATTCCACTTATACTTTTAGCAATTTATTTAATTGACTTGAATTAGTTACTGTAAAATAAGCGTCTGAATATAAGTGTTAAATCTTTGTTCCTAATTTTTGAAAAATCCAGATTTCTGGCGCCTAACCTAGCTTGTCTTTCTAATCCACCTTACCGGTGTACGCCGCACCCGCCATTTTTCTAATAATACAATATTTTGTCCGTCATCAGCTCACTAATTTTATTGTTTATAAGTTGAGTGAATTTCTTGAAGTATATCCTAAATTATGATGTTAGACTGAATCAGTTGATAACCTCCATCAAATTATAGAGAGATGGGTTGATATCTATACGGCAGATGGTCGTTAAATTTTGAAAACTAACATGCACTCGTGGTTTGAAATGATATTTTTCATGCTATTTGTCAGTGGTCCCCCGAAATTTTCGTCTGTTGGAAGAGTTGGAGCAAGGCCAAAAGGGAGTTGGTGATGGCACTATCAGCTGGGGACTTGAAAGTGATGATGACATGACTCTAACACATTGGACAGGAATGATAATTGGGCCACCAAGAGTAAGAATTTTGGAAATAACATATAACTGAAAAATACAATGACTATTGTGATTGGTGACTTCAGCATCATTTAATTCACCTTTTTGCAGACTCCATATGAAAATAGGATGTATAGCTTAAAAATTGACTGCGGGGAGCGGTATCCAGATGATCCTCCAAGCTTAAAGTTCATATCTAGGATCAATATGAGTTGTGTCAACAATTCAACTGGTGTGGTAAGAGAGAATTCGTTTTATCTAATACTTCTATATTTTTCAATTTGATCTGTATAGTGTAACTAATGTTTTATATTAGATCCCCTAATATGTCATTGAGCCTGCTATAACGTGGAAATAATTTTAATAGTTATAAGTGAATAATGTCAAGGTAACCCTGTGATTGTCTGCCTAATAAGTGAATCGTTTACGTTGTATTTAAGGTTGACAATAGGGCGGTTCCAATTCTCTCCCGCTGGCAAAGGGAGTACACCATCAAGACGGTTTTGCAAGAACTACGAAGGCTCATGACCCTCAAGGAGAACATGAAGCTGTCCCAGCCGCCGGAGGGTAGCTCATTCTAGTTGGGCGCCTGCCGCCTTCTTCCATGGCCGTGGACGGAGGGAGGATCACGCGGCAGGGGGAGGCTTAGGGCGTGAAGCCTAATGTGAGGGAATGGTGTTGTGGTGGTTAAGCTGGCGTGATGGAAGGTTCGGATGTGCCGTCGCTTACAGCACCGCCCCCTTTTTGCGTTCCGTTGCCGTCTCGGTACCGCCCTCCGAATGTAATCCCTTTCAAAATGCGGTTTGTTGTATTTAAAAAAGGAATGTATTTATGGGAGTATATCCCTAGGTTGAATAAATTATGATTTTAAGCCAAAGGCCATGAGAGGAATCAATATTTAATTATTCAAGATAATTTTCGCCTTTTTCCCCACCTCTATCATGGATGGTTAATTTTTTGTTACTTTGTGCACACAACACTAATGGCACCTTGTTTTCACCGCTGTTTGGAATCATCTTTTAAGTTCATCCTGCAGTATTTGTTTATTTTGGCATATCCATGATTACTTCCATAAGGACCTGAAAGCATTCCTATCACTTTAAAGCAGTCTCCCCTGTAGCTGGGTGCTTGCTCATTGCGTGGTAGATCGAAGAGGTAACTGGTAATTAAATATAGTGAAAGAAGAAATTGTGACATTCGAATATTTTATAAGCAGATGGGGAGACTGAATCAGGCTGAAGATGAGAAGAAATCTACAAGGATTTCAGATTTTGGACATTGCTTTTTGTAGTATGCAACTCAAATCCTTGCTATCAAGAGAATCGAGTGAATATTGTGGCCAACGATATCTATTGCTTTTAATGTAAATATATGCAAATAGGATTCAATACATTATTTTGCTGGTGTTTAATATCTTACTACAAGAGAGAATTTTATGCTGTTCAGCATGCATGCTCATATCACAACTATTTTGGCAAATCTCTCAACCTTGGTTGTTTTCTTGCTGAGTGATTTGCCCTCAAGATCACTTCAGGGGCTCCTCACTTTCAGCTTGAGATAATAATGAGGGTGTTTTGGACTAACTTTATTTTTCCCTCATTATTTAGCACTGGGTGTGATAGTGGCATTGAAATCAGTTTACTAATGTATTACTGAAGGAAATGCAAAAATATTAAAGTATGGTTTAACACAAGTAAATCACATGGTTTTATTGTGTACATCAATCCCAGTTTGTCTGGAATCCTGGTACAGAACTGTTTTAATTATCACTTTTGAGCTTACAGATAGGTATTAATTTAGTTCTCTTTGCCAAAACATACTAAGAGTGATTATGTTGTCCTATTTTTAAGCTTGTTTATTCCAGTTTTATTTTTGTAAATTTTTGCCTAGGATTATTGGTTACCATTGTATTTTATATTGTGTACGAGTGAAGATAAAAATCAGATCAAGAAAACTTATTGTGTCAAAAATGAAACAGGCAAGGTATTCTTAAATTTCAAGGATTATTAATACTCATACCTCCTCCCAGGCCTCAGCATTGGGGATTGTGTAGTTTGGCTTCTGTTACTGTAACTACCTGAAGCCAGAAAAGTGGTTACTGTTAGAGTGGTGTGTAATGTTGCTGTGAAGAACTGGCCCAGTTTCATGAAAACTAATTGCTTGTGTTTAAAATGTGTACAGTGTTTAACTCATGATTCCTCAACTGGTCATGAAAGTGACATTATTTTGATTTGGGAATGGTGTTATTTCTGTTGACATAGCTTGTGACACTGGGAAATCCTGCCCCATGTTGGGCCATTGACCATCTAATAAGTTCACTATTATATATATATACTTTTGCTTCTGGTTTCATTATTTAGTGCCAGTGAATTGTTAAAATGGGATAACCATTAAAGTTTTAAAAGACCTAACAACATCCATTTTATTCTTTACCATACAATCACATCTTATCTGTAGCTGATATAATTTTTCACTCTGCTGAGCCTTTAGCAGTTGTCATTCACGATATTTAATGAGTAGAGTTTTTTGTGCCATATAACCATGCAGATTCAAGTTACTTTCAATTAAATCGAAGTTACTGTGAAACCTGGAATTCTGTTTGTGCTCTCGGCATTATCGGGTTCTGCGTCCGCGTTTGTTGACTTGTGGTGACAACAGTTTCGCTAGCCA
>WURS02000018.1:1001851-1017078 GCA_011762765.2 Rhinocypha anisoptera
CTGACACCCAGCACACCACCCACACCCCTTCCATAACCCTTCCAACCCCACTCCTCCGCATCCCACTCGCCAATCACCAGCTCCTTCCTTGAAACACCACCCCCTTCCACTGAGGTATATAAAGCTTAAAAATTTTTTGTATGGTTACCTGATGATGATGCTATGCATCGAAACCTAGGTCGTGGAAATAAAAGTATTTATTTTTTGTGGAATTGCAGTGTTATAACTTTATCCCTGTACTGCAGAAGCACCATGAACATTGCTGCATCAAGGGAGACTCTTGATTCCAAGGGATAGCACAGGGAATCTCTTCTTCCACACTATGAATAAACATTCATCAGTGTTTCTTGTTCATATATGGCTCTTGTAATAGACTAAATTATCTTCTGACGAAACTGTGTTCCTGATGTGAGTCGTCAAATATTTTTCCTGCCCATACCCAGAATCCCCTCAAGCTGCACCTCCTCCCTTGACCCCTATTTCAAAGTGGGATTTAATTCTAGAATTATTAAATATCGTTTGGTGCATGAGTTCGCCCTGGCCAATGAGAAACAATGTCCTTAATGCTTAAATTTGCATCACATGCAGTTTTCACATTTAAAGACACATTTCCCTTTTGGTTCTGAAAAACTTCTGCTTCATTTCCACCTATAAAGAAACATTGAAATTGCATTATAATACAGTTGATATTTACTTATAATTTATGAGTAGGGAAACCCTCTTGCCCAAGAGTTTGATGTGTTAAAACGGTTATATATAAAAGAAGAAGACCTAATGGTCCTAATTTTGCCTTATTCAAGATGTTCTAACTCGAATTCTTATTACTAATACTAAGAATTTTTTAAACTAGAACTAGTTGTAAAAGAGTACTTGATGAGGGTCACTATGAATAATATAAATTAAAAATTCAATTATAAAATCACATCAGTGCTAGTTGAAATTTTTTTAATACAGGTGGCCTTGATTGCAGGTTCTCATGGCTCTTCATGAGAAAAAACTGGATTTTAATTGACATTTTGTAATGACTCGCAAAGGAGAACAATATCAGCCTTGGTATTTTCAAATCAATCCACGAGGGGAAGTACCTGCCCTATGGGATGGGCATTAGGATAATTCCTGAATCAACATTTACAACTGAGTCTATAAATATCTACAGAAGATAACTTTAGCAACACTATGTAGACATTAACTTGTTCCAATTTGGCCATAGAGATAACTAATCGTCAACCTATTCTTGATTTTATATTTGAGCAGGAAATTCACATCACCTTATTCCATTCGATATGGGGCCAGAAAAAAATATACAAAATCTTGCATTTTCATAATGTTTTGGACCTGCTACCTACAGGGCTGGCCTCTTATAAGGCTGGCCTCCTATAATACAATTTTGCTGAAACCCAAAACCACCATTCACTAAATAATCCCAAGCCTTTTGGATACCATTATGCAACCTAATACATTCAGAATAAAAGATGCATATTCCAAATATGGGCATAACTTACAATAGCAAAATGATACCTGGTAGTTAAGAAAAGATTATTTATTATTATTAAATAAATTATGTGTCAATTATAAACATTTTATTTTTACCATAAACAAACAACAAGTCTATTTACAGTTCATAAATGTATTGCATTTACAAAAGGGATTATTATTTCATGTCATAACAGAATTCTTAGGCAGTATCAGATTACACAAGTGTTTTACAGCTCCATGCTCTACCAAAATAATGAACCACAAAATGCTTTAGATGTACCCAACACCTTTTAGAAATGATATTTGGGTCATTCAAGAGAGGCAGATTAAATCAACCATATATCATTTCAAAGGGTGTGCACAGTGACTTTGCTAAGTTTAAAAACTGATCGATCAGAATGTAGTCTCCAAAAGAATCTGCACCAGGGTTTTAAACTATGAAGACAAAAGAGGCATAACATAAGGTTCCTAAAGACATTTCAATATGTTGGAACAGCCATGTATACATCCAGTAGCTGGCTCCTTTAGCATGACAATTCCCCCATTCCAAAATACAACAATCTTCAAGGTTTTGTTCCAACAGTGATTGACTGGGGATGAATATTGTTTTTGCCAGACTTATAGCACCCAGTTTACTATTTGTTTCAAATAGTAAAATATCACTTGAAAGTTTAGTTTGAATAAAACATTCAGAATGCTCTAAAGGAAACATAAAAGACTGTTGTGACTGCAACTTCTAGCGAAGAAGTCAGTGGCTACAATCACAATTTATATCAATATGCGAAGCTAGAAGGGAGGTATTTCAGAAACTAAAAGATCAAAGTGTACCTTTGCAAAAACATTTTATAAAATTAGTCTTAAAAAATATTTGAGACCCCGTGTAGATTCTTCATGACATAAATAGCAATGTCATATGTCACAAAAATACAATAGCACAGCCAATACAAAAAGATCTTTCATCATAACCAATTAACACATATTTCAGTGCAATGAAGAGTAGGAAATGAATAACAGTTATCAATTTACACAAATGATAATTTACAGGTGAAATCCCACACATTAAAGAGTTGGAATTTTCCTACAATAAAATCAACTTAACAAAGTTTTATAATTATTACCTACGTAACTGACTAGATAATTCATTGAAAATGTTCCACCAAGAAGAATTTAATACTCTTTTTTGTCATCAAGCACACAACAAGAACTAGAAACCATTGATTAAGTAATTTAAAAAATCTATGATATCATTAATATAAAATATAAACATACGTTGAGATAATGTATAAAGGAACTTATTTTATTATGGATGAAATGATTTTCAATGAAAAACTCAAAGTTGTCATAATGTACTTAGCATTACATAATAGTAGAGCATGGACATCTCTGTGGTAGATTGACTTTTTAACAACAGTACAGCCAAAATATACTACTTTAATAGAGCACACTTTTCCAGCTTAATGAATTTCATTTTGAAATTTTGATAGACCCTATTAATTTAAATGCAAAGTAAAACCATAGGATGCTCAGGTATGAATATCTAATTGTGATTTTCCATGTTATCCCGATTTTATTGTCAGCAAGGGTGTTTAATATGTCCCAGAGCATCACTTCATAAATTACAACTCACATTAATGGGTAATAATATTATAATGTTACCACCATATGGATCCTATCTTTTAAACAAATATATATATTATATTGTACAAAAAAATATCACAAAAATATTAACATACGTACATATCACATCCAATGAGGTTATTTTGTAATCTGTTCTAAACTTTATTTTAGAAAACATATGCCAGCTCATCCTTATTGTCTCATAAGATTGAAAAATGTCCAAAGAAATATCACAACAGATTGGATGTCAAGGCTTGAATATAAATGTGAAACATTTCTAAATTTGTCAAACTATTTCTAAATGTTCAAATTAAGAAAGTTGGACTACATAAGTATATGCTGTAACTCAAGAAATAGAGACCACTAAGCTATCTCAGTTATTTTATCATGCATGTCATAATGCTATAATAATTTCATGATTGATTTCTGCTTCATTTATTCTTTTATTAGCCAATTTTATCTTCACAGCACATGAAGCTGAGCAGCCACAGACCTTACACACTCATTATAATTCTATCCTAGGTCTTCATTCTTCATCAAGTAAACTGTAAACTATGTAAATACAACCCTTTGTAGACATTAGCCAACATTGATTAGCACTGATATTAAAACCTTTCTAACTAACAAAATTAATTCTTCCTCCTTCTGTGAACAACTATAAAACTTTCTTTAGTTCTACAAAAAAATAAGTCACACAAAATTAGTCAATGAAACAAAATCTTTCATTTTAGAGCAATACTACAATGCTTATATTTTTACATAATATTTTTCTCAAAAAAAACCTAAGAGAAGTTTATGCCACTTCATACATGATCCATTTATCCAACAACACTGAATTGGAGCTATTACAGATTATTTTATGTGAAGAGGGAGATTTTACAGGAATATTTTGTAATTACTATATGGAATACCAAAGATTAAGTTCACAAAAGTTTTTGATGTGTTTATGTACTTTTTGAATCACAAGATGGCATAATTAGCAGTCAACTTATAATTTGCAACATTAGTTAAAGGCACCAATTTTCTCTCAGGTTAAAAGAAATTTCCTTTCAAAATAAAAATCCAATTTCCACAGGAAGCTTGAAGATTTTATGTTACTAAAAAAACATAATTGAAAACTCAGATGTTATTTTGTTGAACAGCATAATATGGATTTCAACATGATTAAAAGATGATGATCTCAAATATCATGATGGAGGAAATCTCAAGTCTGAATTATAGCACAAAACCTTCATTGAAAAATATTGGCCATTGACAATAATTTTGTAGCATATTTATGAGTTTTTCTTGCTTTAAAAGAAATAACTGATTAAATAATAAAAGTATTTGAATGACTATAGCTGTCGGCTCATTAAAAGAAGTGATTATCGAATATACATTTTACAGTTGTCACATGGGTAGTCATGTGGCCCTAGTGAAGGATTAGCAAATACATTTTTACATAGAAATTTTGAGATCACTACTTCATGATACTGTGTGTTCACATTTACACAATCATTTATTTAGATTTTTGACCAGCATTCCATTGGCAAAATAAAAATCCCACTCTAGTTGAGAATATTGAAATCGAAATTTCATCCTTAAACAAAGGAATATTTTAAACTGAGATGATAATATTATAAGTAAATGATTATAGCCCAAAGGTGCTATGAATGTCATAAATTTCCATTTTATGTTCAATTCCATTGAATAATTTACACCACACAAGCGTAAATGATTGATTAGCATGTGCATAAACAAATACACTTTCATTGAGAACCTTTACTGCATCTTCACATGACAGTTTAGGAAAGTATAAAATACCGCACTGAATATTTAAAAATACAAACTGCCATTTTCCTTATAATGCTCACAAAGACTAAGCAATGTTCATTAATAATCTAATTACATTTTTAAAATAACTCATGCATGCCTTATTTGTAAGTATTTACTTCTTTAACATACAGACATTCCAAACTTAAACATTGTCAGTCATTACTAAATGTAATCACCTGATGTACTAAGAGGTATAACTTTGTTTTGATGTATCAATTATTTCATAGGCAGAAATTTCAAAATAAAAATTAATCAAGGTATAAGTTTAAAATGTCACATCAATAGGAAAAAATCAAAATTATGAATCACAAAGATTACTATGGGGACATACATATTATAGGTTGTATGATTATTTATATATTAGTTATCTTAATTAAACAGTATATTATAATAAAATAAAATATAGTAACAATATGCTCACCAGAGTGGGGACATTTTCAAAAATATAAAATTCTATTTCCAATTATAGCACTGAAAACTATTTTAGAAGTCAATCAGCTTTTCTAAAGAAATGGTAAACATAATTTTCCACATTGATATTGACATTACAATTATCAATAAAAAATCTTACTTGACACTTAATGGAACAAAATTATAACAATTTTAATTTTGCTCTTCTTAAAAACTTGAACATCCATACATATTTTATACTCCTGATGTATAATAAGTTGATAAATATGTAAAGGCATTAGATCACAATTTTATCTATTTACCACAACCTCTTTCAAGGATTTACAGCTGAAATGAAATTATTGTCTCCACTTCTTATCCAGAATAATTTATTATATTTATTCACAAAATCAACTGAAAAATGGCTGAATTGTCAAAATATGTGAAAGTACTGAACCTGAGTCAGAGGTGATACTTTGGAAGATGCCGATCTTCATTTTTATGTAGGTGCCTGTCAATTGAAATTTTTTTATCATAACCATTGTAGAACTATGTCCTCCGCATAGTTAATTGTAGTTACACCACCAAAAGATCAATAAAGATTAGATTTTATTCTTAAGACTGTGGGCCTAATTGCCCTATTGGCTTTGATTTTGAGTTGTCTTAACACTGTTTCCATGAAAATGATAAATATCAAAGATAAATAATACATTGAGATGAAATTTAGTCTAAAGTAAAAGTAATTTAGTTCAGAATATAGCTTTTAATTCATTTAACTTATATTTTAATTTCTTGCATAAGGGTTAAGTATATGGTGTAATCAAAACTTTTTGAGCCTGATAAATATGTAGTAATCATTTTCAACCTTCAAACTAAAATTTTACTATAAATTAGATTTGTTTTTATTAAAAAATATGTGTGCCACCAAATTATGAAAATAAAAGAAAGTTCAGAGGTAAACCAAGAGCTGCTAAAAGATGACATTTAAGCATGTTACATTTGCCTCCTGCTTGACTAGTGAAAATAAATGCTTGATTGAATAATAAAAAACTATCTCTTTATCCATTTTCCATTGTTCAAACAAGAAACCATATTGTATTACAGTTCTTAAATTGTCTGGTAATATTATAAGAAGAGATTATAAATGCGATAAGATATAGTCCCATATGAGCTAAAGTGTTCTCTTTTAACAAAAACTGTGACAGCCAAAAATGTTTTCATTCATTATTGGTAATTTCAATAAAGTTAATCACATAATTTGAAATAATTTTCATAATTGTTTTTGATATGAATGGCATAGTAACCATGATATGATGAATTTACTCTTTTAAAAATATTATTACATTTGTCTTCTCAAAACTCATGGATAGTCTGTAAAGAAATTAATAGTTTTTCATTGATCAAATGATATGATTCTATTATAAATGATGGGGCAAATTAGTAAAAGTGTGACATATCTTTTCAAAATATATATTTGTTAATAGTACACCATTAATAATCGATTGTAAGCCAATCTTATGCATTGTAGTAAATTCCATTAATTTGGTACTACCCTTATAATAAGAAAATCTTTGAATTATGAAAGCATAATTGCAATTGAAGCCTAAGACTGGATGACAGAAAATTAGGTCAGAAGAGTTTTTCATAATTTCATTTAAATGAACTTTTTGTATGGTACATTTCTCCAATATAAAACTGTTTTGGAACTGGAAACAATAAATTTCTCCAATATACACTCCAATATAAAATTTTATGTTGAAATCACCCTTATTTTGGTATAGTGACCATTTATTAAAGCTAATTTAATAAAGCAGATATAACCGTACTTCATAACACATTGGAGTTTCTTATAAGTAAATGTATCTTTGTAATTACAACCCAAGTGCTTTACATTCTACCTTATATGAGATCTTAGTAGCGATTCACTTTTTTAGCACTTTTATCCCCTTAGCTTTCAATCCCCAAAATATCATCCTTTTTGCCTTGATCGTGACTGATTTTAGTTCCATGATAAATTAGTAGGAAACTAAGACCTCAATCATCATGACTTTTTACAATAATTGATTACATAAGACTGAGAAAAGACCTGGGAATGCCTTTGTGACTGTACCATGCAGTTTACAGCAGAAACAGTAGATTATTCAAAACCAATATGCTGATGTTTCCATGAGCCTTCCATTTTGTCAGCTCCAAAATAAATAGCATCAAGGGTATCATGAATCAGTCTCAAGTTTCAATAGAGGCTGCATGACTATCAAATTCACCAACAAATAAAGTACTCTGGGATGAAAACCTAATGCTATTGAGTACTTAATTGGAAGAGGTAGTAATATAAAAAAATAAAAAATAATTTTTCAATAAGTTTTTACCCATTGATGAAATTTACTGAACTATCACCAAAAGAAAAACAATGATTTAAAAGAGAAATGAATTTATTTGGATCAAGTTATGCTTAAATGCAAGGAATAATTTGAATAGCATCCCATGATAAAATTTATACAAATTCAAGATTTGTACAACTTTGGCTACTAAACATCCCACAGTATATTTTGATCAGAAAGTAATCACAACAATTACTGCTAATATTGAAAGAAGAAATACTTTTTCTAATAAATTGGATATAAAAATATATATAAATAGAAATTTAGCTAAGTACTCGGAACTAAATGAATTGAAGTATCAAGTTTGAAACATTTTGCCAAAAACTTAAATAAAATGGAAAAAAATATCATAAAGATATAAAATATAAAGTATGATGATCCATCCATAAAGTATCTAGGGTTCACCAAAGTATGAGATGAAAATCTATCCAAAATAAATGATTTGTATATTAGTAGTTTTCATGAGCTTAAATGAAACTGAAAGATATACTATTATTCTAATTTTCCTCCAAATCCTAATGAAAATAATATGATTGCTTTTATTAACATTGGCTTACAATCAATTTTTGCTTATGGTAAACTACTTGTGAGAGTATTGCCAAGTAAATATGTAATCAGAAAAAGTCAATGATGAAAGCTTATTTTTTCCATTAAAACATATCAGCATTGACAATTTTATATATTAGCAATAAAAATTCTTTATGATATCCTTAGACAAAATTACAGGGATAACATTAAGTTTAGACAAAATATATTAAAACGTATGATCTATTGTCTAAAAGATGTTATTCACGCATGTGCATATAAAATATACAATCTAAGCATAATAAATTTTGATTGCAGGAAGTGACTGAATATTAGCTAATATGTTAGTTAGATCCTTTAAGTGTGTATTTTTATATATAACAAAGTAACCAAGGTAACACCTACAATGATCTAACATATAATTACTATGACAATAGAAAATGTCAACATATATAGAGATGTGTATGTAGTTGATGGAAAATAAGGAGCCCAAAAATATAAGAAAGGATACAATAATTATATAATTCTGCCTGAAAATTATACTTCCCATCATCAGCATTGGGAATTTTTATCTCTATTTACATCTATATAAATGAAAAAGCTGGAAACATATGGGAAATTATTATATATATTCTGTTAATGCTTTGGCTTCCTCTATTTTATCTGAAATTAGCCATATTCCAAACAGGAGTAGAAATGAACTCATTAAATAAGAAATTAAAAATTTTTTTGTTAATTAAAAGTCAAGTAAGTCTTGTTATAAATATTTTGATATTACTATGATATATTATTAGGATATCCATGTGTATATCTAACAGTGTCATCATCCATTTGGGAATGGATGCCAATTCATACCATATTTTAGAATAAAACGTATCCAAGAATTGAATATATTCAGGAGAAGAATGTTTCATAAATCATTATTAGAATAGGGTCTTTGAAGATATTATTTTTTTCAGCTATATGCATATCCTGATAGTTTCTCATAAGATCTATGCTTATATGAAATATATCTCATCGTTTACTATGGAACAAATGCATAGTTATTTTCTTTTCATCTATTTTTTACGCAATTGATATGATCTGATCATTTAAACTGCTTGTAGGTAACCATTTTTATAAAAAATGATACTCCTGAATTAACTGTGATTTTAACCCTCTTAGTGCCATGGGCTGCTATATTGGCATTTGCTCCCGGGCGAAAAGTGCCATGAGCCTATATATTAGCCTCAAACATAGACCATAATCAAAATCATAATAATGTAATTAATTTTTAATGGATATTATATAATTTGGTATAGTTTAAAAGAGCGTATTATCTACTTTATCGTAAACATGTTTTTCAATTTTAGTTTGTATTTAAAAATGATTTTATATGGCATGGAATTAGCTCCATTTCTGACTCATGTTTATGCATTGTTTAGACTAAGTAAATGAGATGTTTCAAACATGCTCATTTTTTTCAGCGTGATTAACCAGCATGAATTTCTACAAAAAGGAAGTTACCACTCTTGAGAGACACGATAAAAGAAAATTGTCCACATTGATGATGCAATGAAAAAGTTTAATGACAGCTGTGATTACTTAGTTTCTAACTTGTGGTTGAGAAGGAATGTTGAGATTTATTACAAAGATAACATCTTCTCTTCAAGGGGAATCAGTTGGGTTCCTCCTTTGAAAGCGCAAGGGTGCACCAAGTTCAGGCCTGGAAATATTATGGATATACAGAAAATCACCCATTTTTCTCCTAAAATGGCAACGAAAAATACTGGGCAGAAACCTAGATAACAATTCGATAAATTATCTGTTATTGGTAAATGATGATGATGATTTTTCAGAGGAACATACTGAAGAGTTTGTGTGGGAGAGAGCAAGTGGTTTTTAATTGTGATGACCGTGACATTATGATAAAGAGGAGAAAACCATAAATTGCATTGTTTGCAGTGGAATACATAGTCAGAAAAGATGTAGATACTGAACTGTGTGCATAAAATGAGACAAAGTCGTGCTTGGAATTTGCCTGGTTCAAAATTGGTGTTAGATGTGCAGTCCAAGGATAGGAGTTTCATAGGAAATTAGTAACTGATGGGGTACAGTAGTCAACAAAAAGTTATGCAATTTCCTAAATTTTCATTCACATGGTTTTTTTGATAGAGCATCCAACTGAACTTGTTTATATAACTATTGCAGTTTTTTTTGGTGTACGTGGCAAATAATTTAATCTTTTTTGTCACAAAAACAATAATTTATTTTGTAACAAATTATTATTCAAATTATTTTTTGGAATAATCACATTCATCTTCAATGAAATTTGTCCTAATATTGTAATCAACAATTAATCCATCACTAGTTAAATAAAAAAACATTCAGATCTAAAAATGTAACTTTATATTGTTTTATTTCTCAAGTTGTTAAAAAAACTCAAATTCACACTGGCACTTTTCACTGGTAACACCAAAATTCAGTGGCACGGAGGGTTAAGTGAGGATTGACCCACATTGCTTAAAAAACTTGAGGGAGTTACTTTATGAAAAAGATTGATTGTGATAGGAGCTTTGGAAATTGTATTTGAAAGAATGAAACAATGATTTTTTAATTTTCTAATTAATTTAAAATTAAACTGCCTACTGATTGTCTGCTTAACAGATGTGAATTAAGTATACAATGGAGTAGTTGGCAAATAACATGCTGTCATCTATCTAGTCTGGAGAAAGTTTCCAAAACGCCCTTTTTAATCAGATTTTTCTCAAATCATGAATGATATTTGTTGACACTAGTGACTTTTTCAGCAATTAATATATAATACATGCTATTTTTTAAGATTGATGAAAATCCAAAAATGTAAGAGTATTATATCTGTTTTCCAGAAGCCACTAAATTACTGTGTCTGTGACATTGCAGTCAAAACTTGCCATTATTCTCGTTGTACAGGGTCATGTCATTTTGTTCATCTAATGCCACTCTCTAAATTTTTTACATTTTGAAACAGGAGATTTATGTAATTATTTCGATCACAAAATTTTACCATGGAAAAAGTTGTGCTTCAACAGAAAGATGGCCAGTCATAAGTCTCTGTATCAATGTTTGCTACAATTAACATTTCCATTATAATTACACTGCTACATCTCTCAATTTCAATAATACAGAGAACAGTGTTATCCAAGACAACCCCAGAACATGAATTGTATTTTAAGCCCACTATGAGGGAAATGAAAGAATTAATGATACTTATCACCAAAGGATTTGAAAGATGCCTCAGTCACTAGTATAGCATAAAATTGTTACAAAAAGCAATTAAAAACAAAATATGTTGAATAACATTTCATACATACTTCACAAAGGCTACTAAAAATAAATAAATGATAATAAAATAGCCTGAGAAACAAAATAAAATAGGACTGGTTATTATGATACTAGTAATACTATAATTTTGATGAAGTGGTTTCTCATGTTGATTATAAAATTGGCAATTATTTCAAATTATAAATTTTATTTTTCAAAGAGACAATTAAAGTAGTGCATCTTTGAAAGTTCTTACGTTTCAACAGATATAACTTTCAGAATGAGTAATCAATTATTGTCATGTTGAAAACAACAATAGCCAAATAAAACAATTATTATATATATATACATAACACATTGCTCAAAAAGCAATTTTCACAAAGATTTCGTATCATAATTTATGCAAATGTAGTGAATACCACATTTTACAAGTTCTTCACCACCTCATTTGGAGTTTATTCGATAAGTAAACTTTCATAAAATGCTATGAAAATACAACCAACAACAGTAAAAACTTTTCAATTTAATTTTCTTGTTTCCTCCATGTGGATGAGAAAACAATAATTTAAAAACATCTAGAAAAATGCATGAATGACATTTAAAATAAAAATCTGATGAATTTCTATACCTTTTTAAATTTAAACTTCAATAGGATAAATCTAGCTCCAAGAAGAGAGCTCCCACTTAACTCTTCAAAGGCAAGTGCTTTCTCAGCCTCTCATTAATTATTGTCTTCATCACTTTTTTGGAGGATGACAAGTTGGCGATAATTGAATGCTTACCTACCTTAGCATTTAAATGATAAAACATATCATTCAGCTGTTTCCTAAAATTTAGTAAATTCAAATTAGAAGGACGTCAAGAAAAGATGAAGATTTAAATTTATCAGAATGATTTTACAGGCAGAAATGTTTGCTACCTTCAGGTTTTGATCAGTAACAAATGAGAACATTTTACATAATCCAGGGGCTTATTCAAATATTACTAAAAATTATTTTGAAGTCTGGATAGTACAGATACCACTAGACAGTAAGATTAAGGCACTCAGTGCACCCATTTCCCTTTGGAATGGCATAGAAGTGCCAAGCATAACTGACTTCGATATTCACCACAGTAATTCATGTAATTTTCTACTCGATCCATTACCATTTCTTTCCTTTCATGGCATATAGAGTAAACCACTGGAAAAGTTGATTTGATAATTGATCAACTTTCCATTTTATTGCAGTCCTCAAGTGTGTAATGAATTGCACAAGGATACTAATGGGAACACTGAGTTAGGAAAATAAAAATAAAATTTTTAAATGACTTTTGTGTGAAATAAAAAGTCAAAATATTACACCAGTTGTAAGAGAAATAAGAGACTTCATGAATTTTTAAAATAGGAGAAAATATAAATATATTTTTTAACAAAATTAAAAAATAATGATTGAATGGAAGGACTCAAAAAGGTATAGGACTTAATAGCTGAATAGTAAGAATATAGTTCTTAGTCTAGTTGGAACATTCTAAACATTATGACATTTGAAATAAGGGTAAAAATATTGTTAAATAGTGAATATGGTGCTGACATTAATTTCTAAAATATAAACAAAGGTGAATAGAAAGAAAATTATCCTTTAAAACCTAGAAATTATTGACTTGTGTGACATTGACTATCTTCACATAAATAAAATGATAAAAAATAAATTATTATTGGGGAATGGTATTAGGCGCTTATAAAAAAAGTGATGGTAATGATATGTACACACTTAAGAACATTTGAAACTCTTCATAATTTATCTCAGTTCCAGATTTTTAACTTCTCTTAAAAATTCTTCCAAATCAAACTTTGAAAATATTCTGTATTTACATAGCTCACACTCACTCATCCTAAATCTAAAAATGAACATATTACATGAGCAATTATTATTACTAAAAGTATTGACTGAAATCAGTTACTATAGTGCTACACACTAACATGTTGATAAATTGCAAGTACTAAGTTAAATAATTACCTATTAATTCAGGAACCTCTTTCAAATAATAATAACACATATGAGTTGGTTTCTTCAAATTATTGTGAATAGGAATATAATCCCTTTGAAACTATAAATAAATAAAATGTTTTTGTTTTGAGAGAGTGAGAAGGATTAAAAAGTAAAAAAAGTTGTTTTTTTACACATACAGAATATATCACTGCAACCAACAAACCAAATAAAATCTGATAATATTTGTACACTTTGAATTTGAAGTCATAATTAATCTACTGCAAACACCTTCCTTTTACTTATATTGTATGGGAAATCAACAAACAGCCAAACAATTGGACATGGAAGGTGATTGCCCTCTGCTTCTTACATGTCTAAGTAAACTTTCCTCATGGCTAGGTGTCATCATCCTCATCTTCCTCACCATCTGGAGGGCGAGTTGGACAACAAAGACCTTCTGAACCATCCTCGCGAATACAAAACAGTAATGTCTCAGCCATGGTGACACGATGTGGGCACACTCCATGGAGTTCCCTTAATTCTTCACGAGGAAACCATGCGGTTTCCTCATCTTCTACAATAACTACACCAAAGGCCCTGAAAAGATTGGAATGCAATTGAAACTTAAGCACCTTTTGTTAGACTAAAAATTATGGATACCCATGTTTAAACTTTAGTTATGATTAGCCAGATTAACTGTCACATTATGATATTTCTTTAACTAACAAAAAAAAACCTTTCACATACCATGATGTAAAGTAATGGATGACTGCAGGGTAATTACCTTGCTATTGCAACAACAGGAATCCAGAGAGCAGAGGCAAGAATGAGCACAGCAATGAGACCCACGGCCCAGTTTGGCCACTCTCGTTCTTCTGTTTCTCCACGACCAGCTACCCATGCTGGGTAACCACTGCCCTCTGTCGCAATTTCAGCGAAGCTGGCAACTAAGATGGAAATCATAGCTAAGGGAGAGAGGTATTTCCAGCATGCCTGCCAATACAATCCTGGTCTTCGTCCAGTCATGAGTTCTATGTCATCAGCAAATCTAAAAGGATTAATTGATTAAATTAGTATAGATGTTAAGATGATTAAATAGTTATCAATGTGATAATTGCATAACAAGTTTTTAAATCTTGGAAACAATGATAAAAAGGATAAAAGAAAGTAGCCTAGCACAAGGTAAAGTCATGCAGAAAAAAAATGCAGATTAAACAATTAATTATGTTGACTAGATTCATAGGTAGTAATGACATTTTAGAGGAGAGGGAAAGTGTAGTACTTAGTATAGTAGGTTGAAATGCTTTTTGAACAACCATATAGCTAATATACATGAGGAACCTAGAAGGGATATTTAAAAATGAACTTCTGTCACTACTACTACTCCATGCCTTGAAATATAAAATAACTTCTTTTTCTATATTAGTCTGAAAAATGGTACATTTATTTTTACAAGATTTGGCCGAAAAAATAAGAGGGAGATAATTTAAGGAGGTAAAAAGGAGGAAATGTGCAAGTATAAACATTATCAATGCAATAATGAGACATTTTGATATTTTTTATTTCGTTACTATTTTGTAAATTCAATTTACATTCAATTTGTAAACACAATTTGATGCATGCAAAATGCATAAAATTCAATTCCTCTTGAAGATCATTTCAATGTACTTAAAATACGTTTGTTTAATAAATTTCCCCAAGATGCAAGACATGTAAGCCTTTCCAGATTTAAAAAGGTGTTATTCTCTTGGCTCTTATCAAAATCCTTCTA
>WURS02000018.1:1018411-1034620 GCA_011762765.2 Rhinocypha anisoptera
ACTTGTGCCATCTTTCCTTTTTCTTGCATATGACGAAGACTATTGCATTGTATTTTGCTTAATGTCAAATAAAAAATAATTATTATTATAATTATAATTAAAAACTACTAATATTTTTGTTACATAGAACTGTGTTATGATAATTTTTCTTGATGAAGAAACTAGAAATGTTAAATAAATCAGAATAAAATTGAAATTTAAATGTAGGCATTTGGAAGTATGATGGACAATTTTTTCAATAGCATTATTTTATAAATAATTAGTATTATTTTCTTTAATATTATGGGGATGCACAAGAAAGAAATTGGGGACTAATAAAAATTACAGTAACGGAAAATCCTAAAAAACAATTTCTACATTTAAATTTAGAAAATTATTTCATTTTTTTTCAGGTTGTCCATATAATGACATGGAGAAGTGAACAATATTAAAATAACAAATATTTGCAAATTCAGGTTATCGAATTCAATCTATTACGTCATATGAACACAAGATCTCATACCCACATAATGGAAAATTTGAGTTATAGATAGCAAAGTATCCTCCAGTATATGCAACACACGAATGATAACGAAATATTGCTGTGTGGGTCGATAAAAAATAGGGAGTGTTGGTAGGTGCAGTTGTTGAGAAAACGGATACAACAGTTCATATCATTTGCAGTACAAGAAAATCGTTAGTGACTTAGGTGAACTATTCATGCTTCAATTATCTGTCACATGTTTTTTATTTTAAATTTTACATGTATTTTCAAAACTATTAAAACTCATAATAACAAAATTTTCAGGGCAATCTGTATGTGATTATAAATCTGTCAGAGGATAGGAGACATTATTTCATACATTTTAGTCCATTTAAAAAATGTGGTTTTTTGCATTTAAAAAAAAATTATATGATTATTTTTAAACTTCAACTTGGGCCAAATCCATTTCATCCTACCAGGCTCAGATATGTTGCCATATTCCTTGCAGTTATTTATCATTGAATATACCACACAGAAAAAATAAATAAATGTATTAGTTAATCAATTTGTCAGATTAGTATCTAATTTATGTTACAATTACACCTTTTCTAATTCCTCATATACTATGTACACACATTTTAGCTAGGTAGTCACTTCATTATGGGGTATTACATTCATTTTCAAACATACAATCCTCAAACATACAATCAACATACAAAAATTGGTTTAAAAATAATTAAATATGATGCAGTGAATGAATAACTTATTTGTTAGCAAATGTTTTATATGGAGACAATGTCAACCACTCAAAAGGAATGAATATCACATTTTAAGATAAGAATTTATTTCAACATTAATGCTGTGACATATGTATCATCAACCATAAACCATGACATGATAGACTGCTTATAAGAAGAGTACTGAAAGCGAACTACATAATTAAGAATTTCAATTATTTACTTACCGCTTCAATCCATAAACGTATGATACTCCAATGCATTCAAAAAAGGCAATTATCAGCAATGGAAAGTTGCCACTAAAATCATCAAACAGAACAAATACATAGTTCCCTGCACCATGAGCAAATGCCATGGAAATGAGACAGCAAATCAAGCAGAGGCCACCTGAAATTGAGATAAAAATCATGCATTTATTATAGTACAAAAAACCTTTTTTGAAATCAAACATTTACAAAATAAAACTTCATGATGATGAAAATTCAATAAAATATTTTTAATGAATTCAGGAAGTTATTAACAACAAGGAATTATTACTAATGAAAAAAATGAGTCAACATTTATCATTGGAACCCATCCAATAAGAATACTAAATTTAACTAATTTAGGAAATAATAAGTTGAAGGGTCATCGATAGTTCCGCCTAGATCCCAAGGAAAGGGTTGGTATCATGATGAGTGTGGTCCTATCGAAAATTATCATATGGGAACTTACTCCCAAAGGAAGACTTCAAAAAGTGCTCCTTACAGAAGCGTTTAGAATTTCTCATGGTATTCAGGACCCTATAGAAGTTTCCAAGGTAGAAGTCTGACAGAGTGAAAGGAATTTCCTTCATTAATTCAAGATTTTAGCCATAATTAACAAATACCTTAATCTGAAGTTATTACATTAGACAATATAGAGGTAACCAGGAAGTTTTTAGTGACAATATAAGAATAAAAAATTGAGGATTCTCAAAGAAATGTTTCCTCTTTATATACTAAGGAGGAAAGGTATATGTATTCACATGAATTAAAAGTGGATTATTCATATTAAACTATAATTTGTTCCACTTTCTTAAGCCTCTTAGTGCCACCAAGTGATATATCAGCTATTGCTTCCAAGGTAAAAAGTCCCCTAGACTGATATATTGGCGCTAGAATAATTTTAAAAGATCATAAAACTAGTTAATTATAATTTTGAGACAGAAAAACAAACTCAGATGTTTCCTTGGGTAATTTTTTTCAGAAGTTTAACAATTTTTTGAAACCCCTGTGGCACTTTTCGCAGGAGTACAGCTAAAAATTGGTGGAACTATAAGTGGTTAAAAAATATTTTTGGCAAAACACCAAGATGTACCTGTGAGGATTTCCTTCCTAAGATTTGGGAACAACTTCATATCCACAACGGAAGTGACAACACCCTCTAGAGTACCGAATTGGGAGTCAATTCCAAGAGTGAAGAGCATGAGGAAGAAAAGGACGGACCAGAACTGCGCCCCTGGGAATTGGTTGATGGCTTCAGTGAAGATGATAAACGCCAATCCAGTACCAGCTGCTGACTGGAAAAAATTAATAGTGTTGGTCAGGAAGAGACTATGTTTGAAAATGAGAATATGAATAATATAGATTAATGAAATGTGAGGTCCAACATGCGGTTAATGTGCAATCTATTTAAAATCTAAGGAGAATATTAATAGCATTTATGGAATTGTTTCACTTATTAAAGAATTTACTAAATCGGGATAAATGTAATGACAGTATAATTGAATTTTTACTCAAATAATGAAGCAAAACTAGTAATTCCTTTAATAATAATAATTCAATCCTTTTATTGAATTAAGGAAATTTTGTGATCTATATATTCTATGACTATTACTTCATAAACAATCTCAAAAATTATGATCCTGAGTAATCATTTTTTTCTCAATAGCTTTACATATTACGTAAATTGATGGGGAATTTATTGTTGAATTTATCTTTACCTGAAAAATGTTTTAAGCATGTTCAAATTTTGACTTTCCAGTCTGCAAAGAAAATATGTATAGGAATGGATATAGCCAAAATATAGACTCATCCACTTCAGTATCAATGGTTATAAAATTTTCATCTATATATGAACACATTTAGCTCACTAATCAAGTCGAATGAACCAAGGTGCAAAAAAAATGAGAATAGTATTTTCAAGGTCTACATCATCATTCTTTTTGTTTCCAGCAAAGTAGCTAGAATCAGATATGCACATGAAGTACATTTGCAGTCAATGAATTTAATATTATGCTTAGTTTATTTACTGATATTTTTATAACATCATTCTTTTTACTTCAATTAAATTCTAATGAAAGTTTAATATGAAGGAAAATATACACATTTTATTTTGTCATAGTTTTGGCTTGATTTATTTCTCAATCAAACTATAATCACTGAATCTATGGATTCCAACATGTTGCAGAGTAGACAGTAATTATAAAAATTTCTATTGCAATTTCTTAAAATTAATGTATGGAAATGATATCAATGATTATCAATTTTTATTTGTAAAAAGTGATTCAGGTTTTTTATGATGATTATCAAAAATGAATAAGTATTCACACATATGGCAATAAATTTAATCAAAGAGTAGAATCATTAGACTTAGTTTTAAAATTAACACTTTCAAGAAAGTGCAATCTGCTAGACTTCTGTATTTCTCTATTCATTTAACAGACATTGGTTTTTACACTAAGCAGGCAATGATGATGAGCAATTATTTGGGAGAAACACTTGTTCAGGTATTTCACAGTGGCTTTTAGCCAGTTAATATGGAAACTATTAGAACTTTAAACTAGCTGAATAGTTTTCAGGGGTGAGAAGACTACCAGTGAGTCTATATTGGGGTAAAGTAAAATTCTTGTGGAGTTGTTGCTTGTGCAGCTATTAACAGTATCATTTCCCAGGCAGTAGGCAGTTTATATTTTTATAAGATTTTTTTAAAGGTGTGCTTAATTTTACTCCATGATTAGGTTGTCCGGTTGTCAAATTAGGTTGTCAGTATGTTGAAGGGAGTGAAATTAAAGATATTAAAATTATTTCATGAACTCTTGTTCCTTGCCATTTAATACAAATATTTGAAAACTAACTGACCGGTAGGCTAGTGAAAATGTAATGAAGCACAACTCTCAAGACTCAGTTGGTCTCCCTGACCTGAAATGTGAATTTTAAATTCGGTAAGGCTCAGTATGAAGTAAGCTACACTACTACTCTTCAAATGATTATTTGCACTGAAGATGCCACATTATTTCAAAAATTGGATTTTTATTGGGAAAATATCAAGTGAAATCATTTTTATTTCAACCCTGTTATTTTGTGGAATTCAGTAAATATAACATAGTACTGGATAAAGTTGAAATATCCTGCAGCTATAAAATAGGTAGTAGTAACTTTATTAATTACATAAACAATTTTAAACTGATAATGTGTTCCAGTGAAAGAGTATGGAAGAATTTCCATGCTCCACTCCCCTGGGTAAAGTCTCACAATGATTGTAATTTCATACAGGATTCAATTACACACAGTATTTTCACCATCCACCTTAATTCATCTCAATCATGTCTGTAGGTCATACATATTCATGCAGAACAATTTCCATCTTTGACTTTTTATGAATAAAGATGACGGTAAGGAAGAAGCCAAAAAGACATGCAATAATAAATGTACATTATGAACGGTATTAGCGCACTTGGAAGTTGTCTGGTGCTATTCAACCCCTCATAGAGAATACATCATTTTCTGTGCATATTTTAATTTGGTGATTACATGCAAAATATAAATAACTCTGCACATGCTTATGCTCATATGCAATTTGTGCATAAATGGAACTGGTATAAATATCAATGTGCAAAATTCATGTTTGCTCATATAATGTGCTCTATTTTTGCATTTTTGTGCAACTCTTTCCCTTGGTCAGTGCATTTGTGCATGGTTTGCCTTGCATTCTCAGGCACTATAACAGTTTTCTCTCTCTTCGCTGTAACATACATTTGGATGCTCATCATGATTTCTCACAGTGAGAAGAAATTTTGAAGATTCTCTGAGCAGAAATGAAGATGTTCAATATCTCAGTTCAAATTGCCCAAATCACGAACAAATCCTGTCAAACAAATTCAAGTCACAAAAAAATATTTGTGTTAATTCCAGCAGGGAATTTACATTTAGAACAATGAACTTATTGTTTGCATTATATTGGCAGTGACATAGCAAAAAGCAGAAGTGGCACACTTCAAAGGATGTTGATGGCATTAGTTCTCAATATTTGAAATTATTACATTGATTTTCATGTCAAAGTTTTAATGAATACTGTAAAGCTAGTGCAATCAAATCATAATTTTTTGCACTGGATGCAGCCAAACAAAATAACTGAATAAATAGGGAGCATCTGTAGTTTTAAAAGCAAATAATAATGAAACATTCAAGAGATTGTGTTGAGAAATCAGAGAAAAACAATCCTTATATACAGGTTATAAAATCTCAATATATACAACAATATTTGGATTAAATTCATTGAATAATTAATGAAATCAGTAGTGGAGATTTATAAAGTCCAACTTTTCCTTCATCTTATAATATGCCCAACCATTTACTTTGCCATAAAATTCCTTTTTTCTATTTAATGATCCAATGTGCAAAGAGAAGCTTAAAGTCAACATCAAGTTTTGAAACTAAACTGAAGGTTATGAATAGTACAGGTAACAAAATAACAGCATTTTTTATTTACCTACTTTCTCAAATTTGAAAGGTCGTGGACAAGTTATGAATTTTATTCTTTTAATTGAATGATAACAAGAAAAGGGCAAAATATGATCTTTGTTTTTCCTTTATTTTTCTTATTCACACATTTTCTCTTCTTATCCAAAATATAAAGAGATATTAATTGTGAACTAAATTTGTGATTATGATAAAATATTTGCATTGTTAATGATGATGATGAAAGGTAATCTACTGGTTTTTATGAACTCCAGATTAGAACTACCTAGCTTCAGCTAAATTTAAATCCCTCTTCAACTCTATAATCTACCTATAATCTTTTATTCTATCTGAAATAGCTATTCACGACAGTATTCCAATTCTTCTGAGTCTTAATATATATCCTGTCAGTTTTCCTCTTACTACAAGTATACATGCATATATCTCTTTTGTGGCTCTTTGGACTATGCCCCTCTTATGTACTCACAGAAATGAGTGATCTGAGATCAATTAAAGTAGGCATAACCATTCAGGCAGGTTCTCATCCATCTATCTTCATCAACATGCTTTCCTTGCAGTCGGAAGTACGGTTTATCTATAAGAACTCTCCAACGTAACCTGTTATCTGCCAGTCTCTTCACACCTCTGTAGTTCTTGAAAAAATGAGTGAATTGTAATTAAATCAAATGACAGAGATAAAACCAGTCAGATGGTGCTTAAACGCCTTTTTAATCATCATCCAAAGTTTGGTGTCTGATGATTGATTTAACTACTGGACCCCACATTAACACAATTCCTTCTTTAACTCTGCATAACTAGTCGGCATACTTCCAGCTTTCATGCTATCTAAAATAACCTTTCCTTTCCTACCTCTACATTGCTTAACCAACATTCTTCCCTCCATTACAGACTTCAACAACCAATTGTCTCCGAGTACCCCTTCCATCCACCTTTCTTGCCATCTTCAGATTTCATTCAACAATTGCCTTTCCTCCCCTACCGTTCTCAGCACTTCTTCATTAGTTTTCTTCTCCATTTACCTCACCTTCTCCATCCTTTGCCAAACCCACATCTCAAATATATCCAATCTACTCTCATCGTCATCCTTCCTCATGGTCCAGATTTCTGGCATAATTCTATGCTTCATATGAGGGTTTTTACCAATCTTTTGCAATACTTTGTCTAATATCCTGGCCACTACATCCATTTTCCTCTATGATGCTACTCTAATATATAAACTTTTCTACCTATTTTTTTTTTACCTTGTAGCCCTTTTAGACTACAATAAGATTTAGCATTTTTTGCAATTATCTGGCTTTAAAATATCATAAGGTTTTTTGATGCTTAGATTTAATGTGCTGACACCAATAAATGGAGTTCTTTTTATTAAGTATTGAGCATATGCTGAATGTAAGAATTACATTAATTCCAAACATTTGAACTAAAATGATAATCTCTTTTACCATTTGTAGACATCAGTGCAAGGTAAAATTCAAAATATTATGAAATTTTTAATATATGTAATTTCTCTGAAATTAAATGATTATTTTATTTGTATAAGAATGAGTTTTTAGCTAAAATAGATAAATAAGCCAAATTGTATTATTGAAGTACCTACAGCTTTCTTTAGCTAAGTTTTAATTATCAAGTCAATAGATAGAATTCTAGCACAGCAAAAAGTATTCCTCAATTGTCAAATATAATAGTTATTAAAAAGCCATCACTCTACTCCTCAATTATTTGTTTCAGATGAAATTATATACCAATAAAAAACAATGATGAGATACATCTATTTAACTTGGAAAATATGCAGCTGAAAGAGGTCAAATTATTTGAATACAGGGCTGTTCACAAATATAGGGCTGTAAGTGATTCATTAATTATTTGTGTTAACACTAAGTTAAATACATTTATACTCTCAAAATTAATGAAAATACATTTTATATTTTTATCAGAGTTGGAGAGCTAGGAAAATTGGAAACCTGGCGATTTCCATTTATATATGTATATATATTTTTTCTTACAACCATGGCTTCATTGCAAAGCAATATCACCAGGTGTAAATGTTGCTTTGCTATGAAACCATATTCATGTAAAAAAATATAAATGGTTATAGTCAAGTTTCTCATTCTCCTAGTTCTCCAACTGTGAAATATTTCCACAATGTCAAGTCCAAAAATGTTTCTTACAATTTTGTCAGAATCAACATGGCTTGAAACATTGAGCAAAAATTATATGACTCTTGTTCATACATATAAGTTTTAAAAGTCATGCATATATTTACAAATTTTCTGTGTGTAAAATGCAGTAATACCTCGCTTAACCATCCCTTGATCATCTGTATCCTACTTTAACAGGATAGTCAGGGGCCCCTTCACCATATGCAG
The DNA here is from genome assembly GCA_011762765.2 of Rhinocypha anisoptera. Classification (NCBI taxonomy): domain Eukaryota; kingdom Metazoa; phylum Arthropoda; class Insecta; order Odonata; family Chlorocyphidae; genus Rhinocypha; species Rhinocypha anisoptera. Next base: position 1,026,699 of record WURS02000018.1, read on the forward strand.
CCAGAAATACTACCTAAACATATCTTATCATGAGAGCATAATAAGGCATCATCAGGTTATAATATGGTGAAATGCAGTGTACCAATAAAAATCTGACGAAAAGTCCTATCGTGTCTCCATATGGTTTAGGTACCGTGGATATGACAAAGTGTTATATTCAATTATGATTTTGTTTCAAATACAGCAGAACCTGGTTAGTACGTTTTTCAAGGGAGCTCAAAAAATTATGTACTAACCAGGAAAGTAAATATAGCATCTCAGGTACACTCAAGTCCGGTTATAACGTCTAAGGGGATGGAGTTTATATCTGCGTTATTACGGGAAACAATAAAAAACCCGGTACTTGACTTGAACTAAATTTGACAAATTCATATATGGAATACAAGAGAAATTTATGTTTCATCATTTAAAAGCACTGATATGTGCACTTAAAGTAGTGCTATTGTGACGTGTTGGTAGGCATGTCGAGATAAAATTCGCTACAAAGTTCGCTACTAACCCTGCTACTAACAAAGAAAATAGTCAACGAAATCATTTTATGGGTCATGATGATAATTAATTAAAGTTTAAGACTGTGCCCACAGTATATCCAAAACCGTGATAATGTGAGGCACATTATAACAGGATTTTGCTGTAGTTGCATTCAGTGGTAAAAAGTTATCATAATTACAATTATTTTCCTAAGTTCTCGTATTTCTCTTTTCACATATAAATTAAACAAAATGATCGCCAAATTCCCAAACCAATGAAAATAACTATGTGTCTTACATTGCTTTCCAGAGATGTAATTTCATCACAGTCTAAACTTTTATAGTTTATATAGACTGTGATTTCATCAAAACGACGTCACTTCACTTTGATTCATTGATGTAAATTTTAAGGATAATTATTTAGCCTTTCTCTATAAATAAAGACCAAAATATAATGTCGATTGATTAGAAACTGTTTCAAAAATTAATGCAACATTTTATTTATTATACGTACAATCACAGCAGTAGCTTCATTTGGCACTATTAGATCGATTGATAACACAGTCAATTTTGCATTTCAGATGCTTTGTTGCAAAAAGATTTATATTTTTAGTTCAAAGTCACATTAAAAAACTTGTGCAAGGTACTGTGATACTTTTTATTTCTAGTTCCGATGTCTAACATTTTTGCCTTGAGTTTCGCGTGGAGATTCTGCTCCCACAAAACTCAAGTAACGGCGTACGCACTTCATAGCCTCCACCCTTTTAGCCAGAGACAGAACTGTATCAGACTCAGTTCCTTGCCTGCATAATCTTCAAAAAAGGAAATGTAAGGATATGAAAGATGGAAAGCAAAGGGGTGAATTTTAATAAATAAACTTGTGAGTGTCGGTTGTTTACTCAACTTTTTAGATGCTGAAATGGGATTTGCGGGTTGCATCATGGCAAATTTTGTACATACTAACCAGGAAAGCTCTAATATTTAAAACTAACTAACCAAAAAATTTTATCTATAATATGTCCTCATGGTACCGGAGCTAAGAAAAATCTACGTACAAAGGATGAAAATGTACTAAGGAGGAATGTACTAACCAGGTTCCACTTTATATGTTGACTTTTACAAAGTCAAAAATGTTAAATACCATAATTTTCCTCAATTATGTAGGGACTGTATGCATGTTATTGTTAGAAAGTGCAGTTTGACTGTCAGCAATAATTGGCAATTGTTAATTGATTAATTAAGACTTTTATGTCATGAAACAATTATCTTTTAATAAAACGACTAACTTTTCATGTCATTTACTCTAAGATGGCCAGTGTAATTTTTCCCAGATTATCCGACTGACCCTCTGCTCCATTTTTTCTAGTTAATCGAGGTTCTACTGCACTATAGCAGAAAATTAAAAAAAACTATTTTCAGGACATATACAGAGACAGACAATATATAAAATTAGTTTCTTCACACTTTTTGACATTCTTATTACAATGAATACAAAATTTTTACCCTTCTTTTAAGATAAAGTGCATCCCTTGCCTGTCAAGCGAGATTTGTTAAAGAAGAATTATTATTTATAAAATTAAAGAAAATGACTGGCGTTCAAGTTGAGATATGGCAGGAGAGCATCTATATTTTCAAAATATTTTAATTAGATCACATCGTTACGTAAAACAAAAATGAATGATAAGCTCTCCCATCAGATATCAAAGTTCATCAGCCAGTAGCTATTGGTTTATAAGTAATTCTCATAGCACTCACATTATCCAGTTCCTTCTCAAGATCACATTCTGGAAGATTTGGTAGATCTGGCACTGTAGTTGATTGTAGAAAAGTAGTGGAAAGAGTAGGAGTAGTGTTTGATGGCCCCCATGCAAGCATGGAAGATTGGGAGGATGAAGCACTTGCCAGAGAAGCGTAGTAGGATAACAGCGTGGCATTTCTTTCCTCCAGGCACTTGTCATATATCATGTGTGCCTTGAACCCTATAAAAAGCAAATTGAGTTTATTCTGTGGAGTCTCACAGAATTTCATTTCTTGGTGTTTTGGTAAAAAATGCATGTGAATATATGGACATGCCTTAGAACCTCTCTTCTGCCATTTTTAAAAAATACAAGCATATAAACTTTTGAACCCTTTTAAAGACATTTATATATGGCACTTGAGTCATTATAGAACATTCTCCTTTAGGGAGAGTGCCATTATTTGTTGGGTTCATAATTTGCTTTCTTGAAATCTAGGTGATTATTTGAAATTTGTTGGATATGATTCAGTGTAACTGATTAATGAAGCTAGATGATATTAAAATATTAATTTTCCTTTAATTATATTTATTGGTTACTCTACCATGCATAATATAATGAATACTGGGTACACTATAGAATTTTTCATAAATTTTTTCTTAACAAGAAGCAGACAACAATTTTGTATAAATAAATATTTGATCTCCATTATGTATAGTGCATAGGAGGATGTTGGAAGTTATCTTATACTCTGCCAATGTTACCAGAAATAAGAAATCAACATTACATACTGTAGGAAATTATGCATTGCATAATTTGTAAATTGCTAGCAAAAAGTGAAAAATTCACAGTTTTAATGACTAAATTGAGACATTACACAACATATGTCTGAACACCATCGTGTGACACATATGACTGGGGGTCTAGGACAGAAAAAAAACATCAATGAGAAAGATGACACTTCGTTTACATAACTCAGAGGAACCACCTAATTAAAAAAAGAGTACAAGATTGTTAAAAAAGAATCTTTGTAACACATAAATAAGGTAATTTTCAACAATGGCTACAATAAACAAGCAATCTCTGTGAAATGGAAGTAAAGATGTTTAGTGCCATGTATTTAAACATTGCATCATAATTATGCATGGGGCATTGACCTTTTTCTACTTATCATTTCCCATTCCCTATAATTATATTCCTCTTTCCTGCTAAGTTACCTAACTGAATTAATGTTTACATCAACAATTCATGAAACACTTTGCACAAAATAGATTAGGTAGATATAATATATAATATTTGAATAAAATGAGTTATTTCACATTTGTGAAAATTTACAAACCAACAATGAGATTAGTTTACAACAAACGCCATTGATCAAAATGTAAATAAGAACTTTAAAAATATAAAATACTTACCAATAACTGAGAAAACCACAATGCCTGCAAACATGGAGGTGAAGCAGTTGGTAAAGGACACCATTATTGCATCTCTAAAACAGTCATTGTTTACCGGGTTGTACGAGGAGAAAGCAATGAGACCACCAAATGCAAGACCAAGCGAGAAGAAGATCTGTGTCCCAGCTTCAAGCCACACAACTGGATCTGTCAAAGTGTACCACTGTAAATATTCATTAAAATTATTTATCAGAGAGTTTGAGCAGATTTTTAGTGCATAAGTCAATGTTTTCTAAGAGAAAATATAAAGCCAATAATAAGATTAGAAAAATACACATACATTTATCAGCAATTCAACATATTCGAATTTCAATTTGAGAATACATATTTTTAATTAAAATTTTCAAACTATATAAAATTATTAGCTATAATCTTATACTTAGTATAATTTAAACACTATTATTAAGTAATTCAATCAAGTTTACATCAAGCTAAGTCAGTTATAACTATGTTAAAATATAGAAAAAACAGTAATAAATGAAGATGCCATCTAGTTATTTTAATTATAAAAGAAGTAATTTTTCATTCCGAATTAAAAAATTTATTACAATGAAATCACTGTTAGGAAAATCAAGAGGTGCAAATTTTTGCATAATAAATAAAATGAACCATTATACACATAGATCAATGCATTTATATTCTTTTAATCACTCAAGTAAAAACATTTTCATAGACAATGTAAGACTGATTGATGAAAGCCTTAGACAAGTTGTCTTAGGAAGTATTATGCACAAATAAAAAAAAATCTCCCCACATTTTCAAGTGAAGTTCTATTGAAATAGTGACATTTAGTTGGTCACAAAATACTAGAAACTTTCCCCTGCTGAATGTAGAAAATGACCTGTGAAACCTAGTCAGCATATTTTATTCTGTTTGGTTAATTTTAATCTTGAAATTATCATTCACTTGACTATGGTAACATGTGTCATTAAATTAAATCATTAGTATATTTTCATTATACACATAAACTTGCATACCTTTGGTGTAAATAAATGTCGTAAACCATCAGACATTCCTTTTAAAGTTACTCCACGGAAAAAGAAGATAATTAGCACAAGATACGGGAAGGTGGCAGTCACATACACAACCTGAAAAGGAAGCATTAGAGAAAAGGTACAGTGATTATTAAAATTAAAAGTAACTATGGTTGATCTTTTTTCAGTTACAATATTTGGTATGAACAATGGACCTTTATTTTCCATTTGTTTCTTAATCCATTACAAATTACATAATTTAACTGCATTATCCACTGAGCTACAACAGACCCTGTATTAATAAAGCTCAAGAATAAATAATTAAATGTGTGATTGAGAAACAGAGCACATACACAGAATGGAATCTTACTTTTGTATCTTCAACAAAAATCACAAATAAGAACATGACTTCAAGAACTAAATAAAAGTGGATTCATTAATAAGCTCATTTTCCTCACTTTGGCCTTGGTCACAGAACACTGTATGGGTGCAAAATTCAAATGTTCACTCCATACTGGTTCCTAAGTACCAAATTCAAATGACCAGATTTTGACAAAAGTGCTAATGCCCAAGAATCAGTGACATAGAGAATCAGTTACCAGAACCAACCCATCCTTAATAAAAAAAAATTCTAGCACATTTTTTACTTTCATTATCCACAATTACTACACACGTTCATTTTAAATAATTACCTATTTATTAAGTAAAAAATTGTTTAAATTCATCATTTAACATTACAAAAAAATCCTAAAAACACCAAGCTGAATTGTTTAAGGTACCTGAGAGGAATTTGACTAAAAGGAATTTGAATAAAGATGGACAAAGAAAATATTTGAGAGGAATTCTCTGCAATTTAAGTAATAAATAAACAAAGCTAACATAGTTTCTCCCTTCAAATTGAAACTATTTTAAACAAAATCTTAAAAAAGTAGTACCTCATAAGGAATTTCAAAAATTTTCTCCATGAATGCCACTCTTCTCTAATTATTAGGTACACCATTTGAAAATGGAATGTGAGGAGAAATTGTTGACCAAAAGAACAGAGAAACAAATATAGCATGGAGAAATTCTTAGGGAAACTCTTCTAAGGGAAACCTTGACTTTGAAAACTCTGAAGATTTCTACACCCACCCAACCAAACATTCTCCCACTTTCTTCCTCATTGGAATGATAGAGTAGTCATAAAACTTTACCGAAAGTTGCTGAGGATTTCATTGGTTTTCTATTTTCACAAGAGAAATTGGTTCCTACAGGTAGATTTTGGAGTGGAAGCGATGTGTGAGGTATCATTCACATGCCAAGTGATGGCTACTTCCCAATATATTAGTGTCAAAGAAATTAAGTGAGGGAAAATTTTAGGGGGAATTATCCATCCAGTGAGTCTTTCATATATGGCAATATATTTTATTACTGAACAATAAGGTAATGAAATTCATTGTCACGAACATGGAAAAAATTGGTAATTTAACATTGAGCTTCATTTAAACAACCAACTTAGATGGATATCAACTTGGATATACTACATCACCTGGTATAGGTTGCAGTAAAACTGTGAAAAGAGTGGTGGATAGGAAAAAAGTTTTGGAAAATATTGGCTACAGGCTTCTTCCTTCAATCTCATTTATTAGCCAGCAGCTCTCACCTCTCAAACAAGCGAGAGTTGAGGCAGAGTGTGTGATTGCAGTCAATGGGCTCACCTTTCCCGAAGACGCAATTCCCTTGATCATACACATGTATACGAGCATCCAGGCCACGATCAGTGCGATGGCAATTTTCCAGTTGAATACCTCGGGTGTGTTTATGTCCCCCGATATCATTAGTGTCGTGCGGTACCAGAAATACTGAGTAGGACTGCTCCTCTGTAATGGAAAATTTGAAAAAAAGGAAACAGATTAGAGATTGGGATGGGGAATAAGCAGGAGATTACCAGTTATAAAGATTGGTGGGTTCACAAAATGATTATATTCACAATGCAACGAGTGTCATTGAAGACAGTTGGATATTGTTGAATTCGCAGACTGAAACACAAAAAATAATCTCTGAAATCTGTGCAAGTTTAAAGTAAGAAACAGTGGTACATGAATAATTCGAACACAAAGGGAATATTTAAAAAATTCATATCATTCAAAAATTTGATTGAAACAGAAAATTCTACATACACGATTTAAAGAATAACTATTATTCTTCAGTATTTATTAATAAATAGGTATTAGTGTTATTATATGTCTTGTGAGGCACACATTTACTGTTTGACTAAAAATCAGAGACCACAGGTTTCCCAACGAATTTTTCAGCTTTGTTTGCTTACAAAATGCTAGGGATTAGTAAAATATTTTAATTAAAGACGATTTAGAATTATAGAAGTTCGAACTATCCAAGTTTCACTTTATTGATAACGTTTCAGAAATAATATATGACGTGGGGGCATCATTATAATATTGTTTTTTATTCTCACAAATTAGAATTTTTGTAGAAAATAAAGCTACGGAATGAATGAGACACAAGTTTCAGCGAATAAAGTTTCATAATACTTGCAATTTTTATATGGTTCATCGATGCTTACTGATAATTTGAGTGGCGGATATCATCTGAATAAAATTGGTATTGTGTGAAATTGAGGGAGGTCACTTTTCAGAAGAGGTTACAAATACATTTAAAACCTCGTGTTAATGAGTACATGAGACGAAAACACAAAATGTGGGATATAGACTTAAACTGTCTCTTCTCCCTCGTTAGATGATTGAAAAAAATACATAAATATGGGTGCAATCGTGACGAGGGCATTTAAGTAGCGTAATTAATAGATTTCTTGCATGACCTTGGATGGACATCGTTAACATTTTCCCACACGACTAGATTTAAATCACTCAATAAAAGTTTTGGCATGAAAACTGTTTGCAGTAGTAGTAGTATTATTTATGTTTATAGGGTGCTTCGACGGCAATGGCCATTTCGCTCTTCAAGTCGTATAAAAAACTCATCTGGACAAACCCATGTCCTGAGCGGGACTAGACCCGCGAACTTTTGGTTTACCTGGCGAGCACGCTACCCACCAGGCTAACTCGGTCGGCAACTGTTTGCGTAGGTTAAATTATTACTGTAGACACGTTCCAAATTAACTTAAATTTACCGTCATTGTTCTTTCATGGAGGTCGTAGTAGCCCAGTGGGTAGAGTGCTTGGCTACTGACCGGGGAACCCGGGTTCGAGATCGGGTGACGACCCTCCGGACACCTCCAGCTAAACCCAAGCTGAGTGATTTTTCGGGTACCATATCTTCGTGGGAAAC